>PVKA01020376.1:0-40464 GCA_004027165.1 Ctenomys sociabilis | reverse complement strand
GGAGTGAGATGGTATCTCAGTGTTGTTTTTATTTGCATTTCATGAATGGCTACTGATGTTTAGCATTTTTTTCATATATTTATTTGCTTCTTTAATTTCGTCCTCTGAGAAGTGTGTATTCATTTCAGATGCCTATTTCTGAATTGGGTCTTTAAATTTGAGGGCCCTGTTATATCTTAGCTCTTTATATATTCTAGACAGTAGTCCTCTGCCTAAAGGCTTATTAGTTAGGGTTTTTTCAAAATTTGTGGGATGTCTTTTCACTCTGTTGACAATTTCTTTCGACATGCAGAAGCTCATTAAGAAGAGTTGATCCCAGTTGTTGATTCTTTCAAGTGCTTCCCATGCGAATATATGTTTGTTCATGAACTGTTTACCTACCCCTATGTCTTCAAGAGTTTCTCCTACTTTCTCTTCCAGGAGATTCAGTGTTTCTGTTTTAATGTTTAGATCTTTAATCCATTTTGACTTTAACTTAGTGCATAGTGATAAAGCTGGGTCAAGTTTTAGCTTTCAGCATGTAGAAAGCCATGTTTTCAAGCACCATTTGTTAAAGAGGCTATCTTTCTTCCAGTGAGCTTGTGTAGCCCCTTTGTCGAAGATAAGATTGATGAGTGTTTTTGTAGATTCCTCTGCATCTTCTAATCTATTCCACTGATTCTCAGGTCTATTTTGTTGCCAATACCATGTTGATTTTATCACAGTGGCTTTGTAGTATAATTTCAAATCCGGAATTGTGATGCCTCCTGCCTTGTCTTGATTGGCCAAGATTGCCTTTGCTATTCTAGGTCGTTTGTGGTTCCAAATAAATTTTAGGATTGATTTCTCTATATCTGGGAGGTATGTTGGAGGCAGTTTGATAGGGATTGCATTAAATCTGTACAGCAATTTTGGGAGTATGACCATCTTCACGATGTTGGTTCTTCCTATCCAGGAGCATGGAATATCTTTCCATTTTCTAAAATCTTCTATAATCTCTTTTCTTTGCGTGTTGTAGTTTTCTGTGAAAAGATCTTTGACTTCCTTGGTTAAGTGAATACCAAGGTATTTCATTTTCCGCGGTGCTATTGTAAAAGGTATTGTTTCTATTGTTTCCCTTTCAGTGTGCTTGTTATCTGTGTAGAGGAATACAATTGACTTTTGAGTATTGATTTTGTATCCTGATATGCTACTGAATTTCCCTATCAGTTCTAGTAGTTTTTTGGTGGAATTTTTGGGGTCTTCCAAGTAAAGTATCATGTCATCTGCAAATAATGATAATTTAACTTCTTCTTTACCTATTCTTATTCCCTTTATTTCTCGCTCTTTTCTAATGGCTGTTGCTCAGGATTCCAAGACTATATTGAATAAGAGGGGTGATAGAGGACATCTTTTCTTGTACCTGATTTAAGAGTAAAAGATTTCAGTTTTTCCCCATTTAGGGATTATATGCACTTTTGGGTTGTCATAGATGGCTTTTATCAAGTTAAGATAGAGTCCATCTGTTCCAATTTTCTGTAGGACCTTGAACATGAGTGAGTGTTGGACTTTGTCAAAGGCTTTCTCTGCATCAATTGAGATGATCATGTGGTTGTTAGATTTCAGTCTATTAATATAGTGTATTACATTTATAGATTTTCGAATATTGAACCATCCTTCATCCCTGGGATGAATCCTACGTGGTCATGGTGTATGATCTTCTTGATGATTTGCTGTATTCTATTTGCCAGGATTTTGTTGAATATTTTTGCATCTATGTTCATGAGGGAGATAGGCCTGTAGTTCTCCTTTTTGGTTGTGTCTTTCCCTGGTTTTGGAATCAGTATTATACTTGCCTCCAGAAATGATTTTGGGAGGACTTTTTCCTTTTCAACTTTATGGAAAAGTTTGTGGAGTGTGGGGATTATGTCTTCTATAAATTTTTTGAGGAATTCAGCTGTGCATCCATCAGGACCTGAACTTTTCTTTGTCGGTAGGCTTTTTATTACTTTTCATAGTTCGTTGGCTGTTATCAGCTTATTGAGAGTTGTTATATCTTCTTGATTCAGTTTTGGTAATTTCTACCTGTCAAGGAATATGTCCATTTCTTCTGTGTCTTCTATTCTGTGAGCATAAAGATTCTCGAAGTAACTATTGATTAATCTTCTGAATTTCCACTGGGTCTGTAGTGATTTCACCCTTTTCATTCCCTATCACTTGTACTTGTATTTTTTTTTTTTTTTTTGCCTCTTTTTGATAAGGTTGCCAAGATGTTTATCAACTTTATTTAGTTTTTCAAAGAACCAACTTTTTGATTTGTGGATTCTTTGAACTGTTTCTTTCATATCAATTGAGTTAATTTCTGCTCTAATCTTTATGATTTCTTCCCTTTTTTGTGGTCTGGGTTTTGTTTGCTCTTCTTTTTCTAGTTGTCCGAGGTGCAACATTAAGGTGCTAATTTGTTCCCTTTCTGTTTTCCTAATGTGTGAGTTCATAGCTATTATTTTCCCTCTAAGAACTGCTTTCATCGCATCCCATAAATTCCAGTAAGTTGTAATTGAATTTTCATTGAATTGTAGATATTGTTGAATTTCTTGTTGAATTTCTTCTGCTACCCATTGATTCCTGAGTAGGGTGTTGTATAGTTTCCATGATTTTAGTTGGTTTTTTGGTTCCCTTTGTCATTTATTTCCAATTTCATTGCACTGTGGTCAGATAGTATGCATGGGATAATTTCTATTTTCTTGCATATACTTAGGCACGACCTCTGGACTACTATGTGGTCTATTTTGGAAAAGGACCTGTGTGCAGCTGAAAAAATGTGTATTCAGCTGTGGTTGGGTGGAACACTCTGTATATGTCCACCAGGTTTATTTGTACCAAGCTATGTTTCAGTTCTGCTCCTTCCTTGCTAATTTTTTGTCTGGTTGACTTATCTTTTTGACATAAAGGTGTGTTATGATCTCCTGTTAAGATTGTGTTCTTAGACATTAAGTTTTTCATGTCCCTTAAGATTTGTCTTACATAGTTGGGTGCTCCTGTTTTTGGTGCATAGATATTTATGAGTGTTACTTCTTGCTCTTGAATTTTTCCCCCAACCAATATATAGTGGCCTTCTTTGTGTCACTTGATCATTCTTAGTTTGAAGTTGAGACTGTCTGAGAGCAGAATTGCTACTCTTGCTTTTTTCTGAGATGCTGGGGCATGCAGTATTGTTTTCTATCCTTTGACTTTGATCCTATGAATGTCCTTTTGAGTTAAGTGTGTTTCTTGTATACAGCATATAGTTGGATTTTGATTCCTAACCCACTGTGCCAGTCTATTTCTCTTAATTGGAGATTTAAGGCTGTTTACATTTATGGTTATAATTGAAATGTGCTGACTTACGTTTGTCATGATATTTACCTGGTATTGTTTACTCCTTTGTAACCTGTGTTTAATTCACTGTCCTGTTTAGTGGGTTCCTTCCATTCTCATTCATGGAGTTCTGGTCATTGTGGTCTCTCTCTAGAACATCTTTCAGCAGCCTGTGAAGGGATGGCTTTGTCATCATGAAATTCTTTAGTTGTTCTTTTTCGTGGAAGTATTTCACTTCTCCATCAAACTTGAAACAGAGTTTTGCAGGGTATCAAAGTCCGGGCTGGAATTTGTTTTCGTGTGGGACTTGAAGAACTCTGCTCCATGCTCTCCTTGCCTTCATTGTTTGTGTAGAGATGTCGGTTGTAATTCTGATGGGTTTTCCTTTGAATGTGATCTCCTTCTTCTTTCTCGCATCTTTTAGTATATTATTTTTGTGTTGAATTTCTGGGATCTTAACTATTATATGTCTCGGTGTATTTCTACTTGGGTTGAGGTTATTTGGTGTTCTGTATGCTTCTATGACCTGAATGTTGGATTGTTTCCTCATATTTGGGAGGTTTTCTGCTATTATTTCTCCCCAAATTCTTTTCATGTCATTTGTATTGACTCCTTCATTCTCGTTGATACCAATTATTCTCACTTTGCTCATCCTGGCATCATCTTGCAGGTGATGGATTATTTTTTCCTGCATTCTCATTGTTTTTAAGAGATCCTTTCTCACCTTTTCACTAGCTGCATCGGCATCTCCAAGATGTGAAACTGTCTTCACTTTCACTCATAGGGTTTTATAGACTTGTGATTGATATTTTTAGTTCTTCTATATCTCTTTGACTGTGTTTCACGTGTTCTGTTTCTTTTCTGTATTGCTCATTCAAGGAATCCATCATATTTCTGATCTCCTCAATTTTTTTTATCCATGTCTTCAGCGGTAGTTATTAATTCTTTTTCTGCTGTGTTTCTTCCAGGTTAGATTTCCTCTGTATATTTCTGGACTTGTTTCTGTATTTCAGATGCTATGACTTTAGAAAGTTCTTTTTTGATTTCAGAACTTATTTCTGCTTTGAGTTCCTCATGATCTTTCTGCTGTTGTTTCTTTGCTTCAGATGCTGTTAATTCATATATATCCACTGGAATAGTGCTGTCTGCATTTGTTCTGGGTGAGCATCGTTTTTCCACCCAATGTTTCTGGAATTCATCCTTTATTTCAGATACTATGTATTCAGATATTTGTTTTTTAATTTGGGAAATTACTTCTCGTTTTATTTCCTCTATAGCTTTCTGCTGTTGTTCCTTTGCTGCTGTATCTATTAATTCCTTCATTGCAGCTGAGCTAGTGTCCTCTGCCTTTCCTGATGCACTCGAGGTCTGGGATTGCATTTTTCCCCTTCTCTTTGTCATTTTGCATAGCACTGACCTTTAACCTTTGTTGTAGATCTTTGGTGCAGCTATAACCTTAGCTTGTTATGAGATTTGGGTGCCACTCTATTAAGTTTGAGATTATCCAGATATGCCTATCCTGGATCTAGTTGTTGTGTTCAGTTCCTTTTTTGCTGCAGCTCCTTTGGTTCGCCTCTGTTGGTTCCCAGGGTCAGCCTCCTGTGTCAGGCAGGTTATTCCTCAGGTGGGCGGCCCTGGGCTTTGGTGGGTCTTTTGGGCTCACAAAAAGATAGTGGATGACCTTACTCACTGAGTAGGCTGTACTGGGTTGGCCAGCCTGTGCTGGGTCTGGGTCTACAGGCCACAACCCAAGAAGGCTGAGAAAGGTCCCTCTGGTGCAGCGGGCCTAGAGCCCTCGCTCACAGGCCAGGCTGTGCTGGGTTTCAGTCCGTGGTGTGGGACAGAGGATTGCTGAGAATTGTCCCTCCAGTGTGGCAGGCTTGGAGTTTCCATTCCTGGCCGACCTGCACCAGATCTTGTGATGTTGGGTGGGACCGGTAATCACCTGGAAATGTTTCTCTGGCATGGTGGGCCTGGAGCTCTCACTGGGCCACGGGCGTGGGGCTTGGGCATGGGAATCCCTGGGAAATGTTTCTCAGGCATGTCGGGCCTGGAGTTCTACACTCACTGAACTTTGCTGCCCAGAGCGTTGGGGAAATTCCCACTCATTCAGCGGGATTTAGGGCAGGGGATCCAGGGAGGTTCTGGTTAGTGGGTCCTGAGGTTTCAGGCTTGTCACTGCCTTCAAGAGCTTGGGGGCAGGGATCCGGGTAGTGCGCATGGGAAGAAACCAATGGCTCTCCCTCAGAGTCACCACACTCTCACTGATCTGGGAAGCCTGGTAAGTCCTGCAAATTCCCACTCACTAGGAAAGCTTGGGGTGGGATCCAGGAGGCAGCTATAGTCAGCTGTTTTCTCAGGCCGTGGGGCTCGCTGTCTTGGGAGGTCTCTGGAGCTGGGCGGGCATGGGCGGGATGGAGGAGGATTGCGGAGTCAGCCGCGCTGTCTCTGGCCTGTCTCTGTGGCTGGGTGGTCTCGGGCAAGATGCGGGAGATGGCACGGGTGGGATGGAGGAGACTTTAATGTGTATTTCAAGTTATTTTATGTTCTTGTTGTACAGCTACCCCCAGCAGGAAGGGACCCAGAGACAGCCAATTCTGGTGGTATTGCTTGGCTATTTCTGTTAGCTGCCTGGAGGGTCTTGAGGTCTCTCTATGTTTAGTTAATTTCATCAGCTATTATTTCATCCTTGAGCCAGGACCTAGTAATTTCAAGTTCAATTTTTTTACCCTTATTTTATTTTATTGAGGAACAAATAGCAATGAGACCATTCAATTTTTTAAGAATTATTTCTATATCAAAATCTCTGTAAGTTCAAATGTATAAAATAACATTTGGAAATAAATGAATCCCAAAATCAAATATGTGAAATAGAAATCACTATGCCATAGTTATGTCACCCTTTCTGAAATTTTACAGAGAGTTTATCCAAAATACTCATCAGATAATTTAACTTTATCAAACACATTATTTTCTAGAGTACAAATTTTTAGTATTAAAAACCTATAATGTATAATGAATTAATTATAATACAAAAATTCACTGAAATAATTAAGTGTTCTACTTTTCCTCTTTTAAAGTATAAGGAACAAAATCATATTTTGTCTGTGTAAAGTACAAATAAATGGTGAGGGTGATGCAATACTCAGAACATTTTCTGTCATGCAAGCTTTCAGCTGGTGTGACTATGCCACACAAGGCGAGTGTTAGGCAGAGAGCCCTTCTACTATCCAAGAAAGCCAATGGTGAACTTGGTCTGTGAAGACAGCCCTGTTTTTGTAAGTAGTCTAATGAGAGTAATCATCCTAATGAGCTGGGTTTTATGTTGAATTTCACTTACTTTCATTTTGTCCCTAGATTTTAGACCTTGTTTGCTACCACAGCTGTTTAGAAGTTTAACCCTACTTATCCCAAACAGCATGACATTAAGTGAAGTATTTGTGCCCATCTTGATACAGGGGGAAAAAACCTACCAATTTCCTAAATATAGAGTATGAGTTGGTATTCTCTATAACTGAAGAATGAATTTCAAAATGAGAATAGAAAATTAAGGATGGTTGTTGTATTATGTATTTTTATCACCAAATTTGTTGCTCAGATTACCAGATATACACATGCCTGTTAGCTGTTTTCATTTTCTGTTTGAAATTTAAATAAATAAATAAATAAATAAATACGTGAAATTGAAGAATGAATTTTAGGAATAATGGAGGTGAACAGCAGAATTATTTATTGGGGGGAAAAGCCTTTGTCTGAGATAGAGAGACAGAATGGATTGCCAAAGAACCTGCCTTTCCTTGGGATTTTTATAGAGAGAATCTGCTAGATGAGGTGGGTCCAAGGTTGAAAATATGGGATCTTGGAAGGTGGGCATGAGGTGGGACAAAACTCTAATCAGCCAATAAAATTACCAGTGTCATTGCTCAGGTAAAAATGATCAAATCAAGAACAAATTGGGAAGCAAATCAAGTAGCAATCAGACATAATACAGAACATGGTGGTTCAAGTAGGGGTTTGGCTTAGTGATATTTCCTCATTTTCGCAAGTTGATAGCAATCAATTTAGATAATCAATCCCTGATGTATATCCTTAGGGAGGTTTGTGGGTGCATTTGTTTCATCTTTGTCTTGAGGTCTGGGACATGGTGGAAGTGCCTGTCTCACCCATAACTACATGGTTCTCACCTTTGACACCAGCTCGCTGAGAACTCAGCCCTATTAGACTGCCTATAATATTTCCATCTCAATTGCCTGCAACAATCTGACCTGAGGTATCTCAGAGCTGACCTAATCTCCTCTATAGGAGATTGAGGTTGACTGTTTTTTATGAATCTGTGTTGAAGTCCTTCTCTCTAAAGCCTGTGTCTTTACCCAATCTGTCTTCTAGATGCAAAATCATCTCTATGTTCTCCATCTACATGTTATTTCTTTTCTCCAGTTTTTGCTGAAACATGGAGATTTGTAGAAAAAAAAAAAAACAACTCTGGCTTAATAAATGGAGACATAGGAGAAATTTCAAATAACGAAAAGCTATTCTAACCAAATTTCAAGATTTTTGCTTTGTTATCAATCCATTTTCTTTGTAAGATTCCTTTCTTCTGCTTGGGTTTTCTTTTTTAGGTAAAATTTCATATCCCTTGACTCATTTTTTTAATACTGGACAATTTAATTTCTAGTCTTAGTATTCTGTATTGTACTCTAGAACTGATTTCTTAATCTGCTAATGAGTTTTGGCTTACTGTGTGCAAAAACATTTTCAGATCATACAGCAAAGCCTCTCACAATGACAAAATAACAACAGCAATAATTTTTTATGAAAAATTTCAAAGCCATCTACCTCTGAAATAAGTCCCTCACTTAGAATATTGAAATATTATTTTTGGGACTAGTGTATTTTTCTTTCTCTTAAATCACTATTATCATTGAATCCTTTGTTATAGTGACCACTGCTGTCATTAGTACTGCTACCTGTATTATCACCATGAGCACCAGTCACTACCATTCAGTAAATAGGTTAATATTCAATATTATTCCTACTTCCACACTAAAACTGAACAGTTTCCTTGAGCATTCTTAAGAATTTGTGGTTAGAACCTGCAGCAGATCATCTCCAAAATGCTTTCCAATAGTTCTTGCCCCCAGGAATTATATGCTTGAGGAGCCTCTCTTTCTTAAGTGTGAATTAAACTATTGACTCATTTTTAATAAATAGAATAGGACAAACTAAGAATGAATGTCACTTCCAAGATAAGGGAGCAAGAAGAATCTAGTTCTTTCTTTTCTGACCGTCTCTTACCCTTTTGCTTGCTGCTACTGATGGAAGACAAGAAACATGTAGAATTACTTTCATAGAGGTGCAATAAAAAAAGGAGAAGATGCTCGTCCCCATAGCCCTCAAGAAACTGAATCCAAGCACATAAATGAACTTTGAGGCAGCTGCTCCTATAAGCCTAGGGATGGTTATAACCATAGCTCAAATATTAACTTCTGTCTTGCAAGAACTTTTTAAGATCAAAGATTCAGGCAGATAATGCTGAACCCCAGGTTCTATTGTGTTGTTGAGGAGATTATTTTTATTTACACATCAATTAATAGCATACTTTCATAACTAAATTTTCTGATATTTCTGTGATTCCATGCTCTTTATCATTGGTATTTTTCAGATGATTTTGAAATTTCTTTATGTCTGTGCCTCTAACTAGAGTCTAAGCAAAACAGTAACTGACCCTTGTTAGTCATTGACCCTCCTGTGGCCAGCTCTGAGCAATATTTTCTCATTGTTTCCCCTTCAGTCATGTACACAGAAGGGACCAAAAAAATTAACAAGTACACAAATATCGTAAAAAGTTTCAGTCAGCAGTGATGACTGCAGGGGATTAGCCAGAAATATAATGTGTGGGCTGGCAAGATAGCACACCAGTCTAAAGCACCTGTTTAAGCAAGCTTAGGCAAGCATACAGGGACCTCAGTTCTACTCCTGTCACCACATGCTGTGCCAGCCCCACCCTAGGGTTTTGTGGTTGAGCAGGCCACAGAATAAAGAAGAAGAACTACAATGTACAAACAGTGAAGAGCACTGACTATCCTGTTATTGCTTCACTGTTGTAGGGAGAGAAAAAAGGTTAAAGAAATGTTTTGATGCAGAAACAAATGTTTTGTAAGATGTGAAATAAAGAGAGAGTCCAGTTTGTTCAGTATATCTCAAAGGAAAAAATGTAGCATAAACAAGTTAAATTCTGTATTTTATTAATAGTAATACGTTAGGTTTATTTTTTTTCCTTAAGATAGTTGGTCTTGCTAACTTCAGCAGACTTAAGTTATATAATAATTAAGTATCACGCTTCTTCTTTTCCAAATGTCCTGATAGGATTATGATTGTTTTCAGGAAGTGAGTGTTGAAAGCCTGGTAGTGCCCACGTTCCTGACCACCTCCGCCTCCACTCTGCTTTCATTCATTCTCACACTGCATTTTACAAGTAGCCCATGCTGATAGGAAAAGACATGAGATCTTTGAACTATATGTGTTTCCTTGGAAGATACTCCATCTGCTGCCAGTGGAACTGATCTGTGGTGGATGTCAGTTCTGTGATAGTCCCCTCTCAAAGAAAATTGCCAGGAATATGATGGGTGTGCTAATTATGGGGGGAGCCCCCAGCTCCCAGTACTCATCATCACTTTGTATCTTCAGTGTTAGATACATTCTTATTGATTTCTTCTTTTGTGTATTTTAATATTTCTCTGAAGCATTCTTCAACAGTTGCTCTCAAATTCAATGATGAAACTCATGCTAGATGTGGTTAAATCTATTATTATCAAATCACTCTTAAATACTCTGATTGCATAGAATCTGTAGTTTTGGATAGGTCCAGGATGATTCTCATTGGTAGGGATATTTCAAAATCAAAGGAAGACAACATAAAATGAGATTAGTATAAAAATGCAGGATACTAAAGGAAAGCAAAATGCTATCTATACGTTATGATGTATTCTATAATGTGTCAGTCTAATGAAGATTCTTTTTACCTTCACATATTTTTACAAATAGAGCCTTTATTTAGAAGTATTATACTTAAATATTCACTTACATAAAATTCAACACATCTATTTTACAAGCAGTATTGTACTTCAGAAAGAAGTTTGGATATTTTCACTAAAGAAGCTCATGTACGTACAGAAGAGAAACACAAATAAAATTATAAGTCAACATTTCTCCCTAAGGGAAAACTATAAATAACAAGAATTTCGTATCACTTTCTGAAATCCACATGGTACATAAATAAGCATGGTACATAAACTGCCTTGTCTTAGAACTGAAGTATAAAAGGAAACACATCAGCTCATAGGCTTCTTTAAGGAGAAACGGGGAAATTTCTAAAGGATGTGGAGATGATCTTTATTCTATCTGAAGAGCTTACAACACTAACCACATTGGTTCCCTTACAGAAGGAATATTCAATATAAGTTACAGCTGTATTTCAATATAATAGGCTACAGTTGCATTGCTTGCTGAAGGTTTTCACTTTTATTCAGAATAAAATTTGTCAGGAGAAGGAACAGTGGCTTCAATGAAAGAGTAATAAAGCGTCACAGTGCTCAATGGTGAGATCTGTTTAGAAGGTCCAGCACGTGTAGCTCAGTAGGCAGACATACCTATTACATGCTAATACTCTTCTCGATGATGGAAGTTAATATGAGTAAAAGATTAAAAGCTTTCTTTTTTGTGTCTGACAGTGTAAAATGAAAAACAGGTTTGACAATGTCTTTAAGCATACTATTTGCATATGATATGCAACTATAATCATTATAAGCTTAGGCTATGTCACTGTCTCTATATCAAATGTAAGGAGCGTGGGTTCTTGTTAGTAACCAAGAGTGCTTCCTCCTGTGGTGCCCTTCACTTGAAGTCATTATGCAGAAGCTTTATTTCAGTTCCTAATGAAGATTCAGTGTCATCACTGAATCTTCATACATCTACCAATACTCTATGAAATCTAAGTTTTAGAGTTATAGACATCATGTTTCTATGGTGTGCTTTGTACAAGGTGGATTGGAATCTACTGTGGTCTTACATCTCCTTGACAGTCAATTTTGTGTCTTATTCACAAATGTAGCACTTTGTGTGAAGCTTTTGCCGTCAGTGTTACAAATCCTAATGAAGTGCTTTACCTCCTGCCAGATTTCAGGGGGGAAGCCTTTCAAATGCATTTCCATTTATATATGACTGTGTTTTACCCTCAGCGCACAATGAAATCCTACTGAATAATGTGCTTTATCTTCTATTTCTTTTCTCTGGGATGTATGTGGAAAGACAGAAAGTAGATTGGTATTATAAATGCAATGAGAGGAAAGCAATTAAGCCATAAAAAATTGGATAGGCTTCCCTTAATATAGATGTAATGTTATAAATTAGAGAGGTGGGTAAGTCTGTAGGCTTCGGGATTTCTTTCTCCACACTGATGGCCGTAGTTCTCTATCCATTCTGATACATTTAGGGCTCTCTTTTCTTTTCTTCCCATACCTGCTAGATTTCAAAAGCAATCATTCAAACTCTTAGTATTTTAGATATGTTGCTCTGAACTTTTTAAATAAAAAAATTTGGGGGACCCAATACGATTAATAATAGCAAGGTTTAAGCACAAAAGGGGAATTTGAATATAGTAAAATGAAAAGGTAAACATATGTCAAGCAAATGAAAAAAATCAGTTATCATTTTCCTTTCAGACTATTAAGGACTAATTTTAATAACAAATATGTTTTTTAAAAATTATATACCAAGGATTGTCATAATCTGTAAAAAATTTTATGAATAATAGACAATGGAAATGAATATACAGTAGTTTATGCAATAGGACTGTAGCAGCAGTCCTATGAAGGAAACATATTACAATGTTTGAATACATATTACGATGTCTTAAGCATTTACGAAGTTTCACTGACCCATTTGTTACATACTGTCAGAATTATGGGTAACCCTCTAAGATACCAAAGACCTGTAGTCATTTAAAAAAGTGCTTATAGTTGAATGGTGCAGGAAGGGCAGCTGTGCCAGAGGAATCAGAGACAAGTGCAGGGTACTGGGAATTAATGACAAAGAGTCACACAGACAGTTCCACGTGGAACAGGCATAGGGAGCGATCCTTGAGGGAGCAATTTAATAAATACCAGGATAGGCTTCCCAAAGAAAGTAGGAATTGTGCTCAGTATGTGTGATCATTAATTGTGAAATACAGACTTGACTTGAATAAAACTGCCTCAGATATTTTTTTTAAAAAGTGCTTGAAAATGATAAGAAAATACTAACTTCTTAAACTTTCTGGACAATAGCTTTGAGAAAGGTACCAAACACCTTCACTGGAAGGAAGATTGCCTCTTCAATAAAGAGTGTGGGAAAGCTGGCTTGACACATGCCAAAGATTAAACCTGGACCCATATCTCTCACTAGTCACTAAGCTGATATCAATATTGAACATCTAAAAATTGAAACAAAAATGACTCAATCTGCTGAAAGATACAACAGACAGAGCTCTGAAAGACATGAGTGTAGGCAAAGACTTTTTTTAAACAAGCCCCAATCACGTAGGAAATATCATAAACAATCAACAATTGGGATCTCTTATTACAAAGCAACCCCCCAACAGATTGAAGAGACAATTCAAATAATGGGGAAAAGTTGTCAGGTGTTCCTCAAATCAAGAATATAAAAAGAACCCTCGCAACAGAACCCCGCCAAAAGGTTAAGCACCTGTTCCATAAATGAGCAGTGTCTATCTGAAATCAATAGACACTTTTCAGATGAGAACTGTAAACCTATACAAATAAATATAGGAATAATATGATTAATGTCATTGGTCATTTGAGAGATGCAAATTAAAACAACACAGTTTCTATCTCATTCCAGAAAGAATGGCTAATAAAGTAATCAACCACTAACAAGTGCTGGAGGGGCTTTTGGGAAAAATGAACCCTTGTGTACTGTTGATGGGATTTCAGACTAGTACAACCAGTGTGGAAATCAGTGTAGACATTTCTCAAAATACAGCATGAGTGGGTCCATTTGACCCATCTATTGAACTACTCGCTACTTTCTCAAAATAACTTAAATTTTCATACTACAATGATATGCATTCATTCATGTTTATTGCATCACAATTTATAATAATGGTTCAAATGCCCATAGATAAAGGAATGGATAAATAAGATGTGGGTTTTTTAAGATATATAATAGAGTACTATTATGCCTTAAAGAAAGATAAGCTTGATACAATTGTATTTTAGTGGGTGCAAACTGATACCATACTCTTAAGTAAAATAAATCATACACATGTATAAATCTCACTTTTTCTCTAGTTTGAGAAAGCAAAAGGAAGCTAAATGTATAATAGACATTGGGAAATAGAAAAAAATGTTCAAATGGGAAGGGAAACAAGTTGGGGTAAGAGGGACATGAAAAGAAAAAAGGACAGAAGGAAAAATTGAAACAAGCTTTTGTAAAAATGAAAAGGAAACGAAGTTGAGGAGAAGGGATGAGACTGGTAAAAAAGGATAGTAAAGACATATTATTTACAGGTGCAAATTCTCTATGATGGATGTGGTCCCTGTGATGAATGTACCTGGAGATTGCTGGTTGCTCAGTTGTTTAAACTGCTGCTTAGGTAAATGCAATGAGGTTTGATCCCCAGTTCCAAAGCAGCACCAGACCCGCCCATAAAGCAGCCTGAACTAGCCAAACCAAAACCAAACCAAAGCAAAACAGAAAAACAGGGCAGAGGGAGATAGCTCATTGGAAGAAACACTTGCCTGGTAAATACAGGGACTGAGTTTAATCCCCAGTACCATAAAATAAGTAAGTAAGTAAATAAAAAATAAAGAAAAAGTGGTCCAACACAGTACAAAAACAACACATAATTAAAATTCACAAAGAAGCTGGTAAGATAGCTCAGTGGTCTAAAGCTCCTGCTGAGGCAAGCTTAGGCAAGCACAGGGTTTGCAGTTTGATCCCCAGTACTTCATGGTACACAATCCCTGCCCCCAGGTGGGCTGAGCTGGCCACAAAAAAAAAAAAAAAAAAAGGAAAAGAAAATATCCACAAAATATTACATAACCTGAGCTAGTTACTTATAAGATACCTGAGCTGTCATACATATGCACAACAAACACATGAACAATGCTTATTTGTAACACACCATAAGAGTGCTATAGAGCACTCTGCCTTTTGAGAAATGTTCTTGTATTGCGTAGGCTTCTTCCAGCCTCATCGCTCCTGAGTGCCTTCCATAGTGCTTCCCACTGGATTCCGCTGTCTTCCCTGTACAGTATCACTCATTTTTCCAGGCCCCACAGGAGTCACAAAAGTAGGAACACACAGATTCAACACCCAAAGTTAGTAGTAATTTTATGTTAGAATGGTAAGTGATGCCCCGACACAGGTGCAAGTAGTTGCTAATTCTTACACTGTTCCTAGATCCTAGATCCAAATTTCCTATTTTTTTTTCTTTAGTCTTGAACACATCAAATGTCTCATATATAACACTGGATGTCTATGCTGGCTACCCATGTTACTCAGTATTTTTTAAGTAGCTCTTAATAACACAGGTTTCCTAAGAAACTGAGGCCTAACATTCTTTGAGTATCAGGTCTCAGAGTGTGTCTCAGTTCATAGCCAGGACTATACTACTGCCCTATCCACTACCACAGTCTTACTTTTTATTGTTTTCAGTACATATTTGCATTATATGATGATTGTGTTCACTTTGGGGAATCAGTATGTGTGTAAGACATTCATTTTGCTTCCCTTTCCCTTCCCCTATTTTTCCATCTCTGGTCCCATTCTTATGTGCAAAATATGTCTTCTGGTTATCTATCTTTTATTTTCCTTTATTTTCAATTTATTTGGGTTTTTTGTGAAATAAGAAAAATTGTACAATATTTAAGCTTGCATGTCTTATGTGTTTCATTTCACATTATGGTCTCAAATTAATCAAAATATATCCTTGTTATCACTAAATCCCATTGTCCTTTTGAAGTTCAGAACACTGTACCTGATATCTGGGCTACAATTGTCTGTGGATTGTTCACTCTAAGTTTTAACTTTGCTTCTTCAATCTCTGGAGATTCCCATTCATCTAACTTGTGTTGAAGAGTGTGGCAATCTTCGTGTAGTTAAATATCTGGATAATCAAGTCCCATCGTATTTGTGGGACAATACCATGTGCTTTCCCTACCTCATCTGAAAAAATTTACTATAGACAAAATATTCTTCCCCAGGTCTTCTTAGGATTATATAGCATTGATCTTTTTCTATGTTTTAATATATTTTTTTTACTCATTGTCCTTTCATTCTGTTGTGGGAGCACATCAGGTTTCCTGCTTTACAAAGTAAGATGTGTATTGTTTTAACATTCCTGTAGGAAAATGAAACAAATTTGAGGCACATATATCTAAGTGTTTTTTTTTTAAATATAGTAGATAAGAAGTAATTCAAAGCTTATTAAAAGGAATCATTCTTAGATTCAGACCTACTCCTTAAATCAATGACTAATGACTTTTTTAAATATAGCATATTACAACTTTTAAAATATTATGGTAGGGCCAGGGAGATAGCTCTGTAGAATAAGTGTCTGCCTCACAACACAGGATTCTGAGTTCAACCCCTGGTACAGCAAAATAAAAACAAAACAAAGGTTATAAACCCCATATATTTCCTCCAGGGATTGCTGTGTCAGCCATACCTCCGGGAGCACTGGAGACAATTGCAACTGGGTGTGATGGTGCACACCTGTAATCCCAGCTCCTGGGAGGCTGTAAACAGGCAGATCACTATGAATCCGGTCTAGTAGTGAGACCCTGAATACCTTGTAGACCCTTCCCTAAAAATGCAAAAATAAATAAATAAAATAAAATATTGTAGTAAAAGAATATCCAGAAAAACTAACAGATATTAGCTCATTAATAGCAGTAAAGCATGGCCCTAGGGCAGAAAGCAGTTTTGATTTTTTTTTTTTTTTAATTTTCTCAACTGGCCTTGTTTGTTCTCCATCTCTAATAGTATGAATAGTTAACTTCCACAGTGATTGATTAGCATGAAGTTGCTTCTAGTCTGAGATGGTTGTGTTTTACACAGCAAAAACATTGAAGAGACTCATATATGTAGAATGTCTGAATAATTCATGATTCACTTTGGCTTGGCATATCAATCAAAATGAATATTTAACAATAATCACAATGGTATGCACTGTGAATTGTGTTTAGTTAAAGGTGCATATGGAACAGATAATTTCCATCATGTATTGATTTGTTAAACTTTAAGACCCTACAGAATATGGAGATAAGAATTTTAAAAATTAAAAATATTTAAATATTTAAAGAATATGAAAAGTCAATTATGTATTTTTACACAGAAATTTTGAAATCTAATTATATACAGCATTGTAACAGGACACTCCTGTCACATTTTTTTTCTCTCTGTTTCTATTTTTCTTTTTCATTAATAACCCACTTTTAAAAAACAGCAAACAAACTTTTGCTTGAGAGACAGTATGGTAATAGCTGGTATGTCATGAATAGAAGTATGTATTTAGAAGACCAGAATGACAGGTATTCCAAGCATGACCCTACTATTACACATTGCTGTCTTCAGTGCAGTTGCTTAGTTCATAGGCATCAGTAACCCTAGTAATACATATTGCTATCTTCATAGCAGTTGCTTAGTTCACAGGTATCAGCACATATAGAATACGTGCTCAGGGATAGAATCCTACCAATTAACTGCAAGTTTCAAAAACCTGCTGATCTTTCTCAGGATCATTGCCTTTCCATCTTGTGTGTATAAGTGTATGGCTTTGCTCCTGTCGTGTTTGCCAGATTTTCTCCTTGCCCTCTCTTAATTGTCCAATTCTCAAGTTCTTCATTTCACTTTGATTGTGGTATAGCACTCTATTTGTATTTCTTCAAGGGAGAAAATGTGATATTTACTCATGTGGGTCTGGTTTATTTTACTTCAAGTGGTATCCATTTAAATATAAATGCTTTGAGTTTATCGTTCTTTATAGCTGAGTGATACTCCATTGTATAAATATACCACATCTTTTTCAACCATTCCCCATGTGACGGGCGTCTTGGTTGCTTCCAAGATTTGACTATCACAAATTGTGCTGCTATAAACATACGTACACATATATCCATTTCTGGATTGAGTCTTTAAATTTAAGGGCCCTAATTTTGTTTAGCTCTTTAAAAATTCTATAGAGCAGAACTTTGTCTGAGTGCTTTTTAGTTAAGATTTTTTCTAAAATTTTTGGGTTTTCTTTTCAGTTTGCTGGTAATTTCTTTCTACATGCAATAACTTCTCAATAAGAGGTGATTCCAGTTGGTAATTCTTTCAAGTATTACCTGTGTGATTTGACTTTCATTCATGAACTCTTTGCTTACCCATATGTCTTCAAGAGTTCCTCCTACTTTCTCTTCCAGGAGATTTAGTATTTCTGTTTTAACGTTCAGATCTTTAATCCATTTTGACTTGAGCTCAGTGCATGGTGATAGTCCTGGGTCAAGATTTGTTTTTGGCAGGTAGACACTTAGTTTTTCCAGCACCGTTTGTTGAAGAGGCTATCTTTCTTCCAGTATGCATGTTTGGCTCCATTGTCAAATATCAAGTAATTGAGTGTGTTCATAGAGGCCTCTCCATCTCCTAATCTATTCCACTGATCCTCAGGTCTGTGATAAAATCAGCATGCCAGTACCATGCTGATTTTATCACAGTAGCTTTGCAGAATAATTTCAAGTCAGAAATTGTAATGCTTTCTGCCTTGTCTTTGTTGGGCAGGATTACCTTTGCTATTCTGAATCTTTTCTTGTTCCAAATAAATTTGAGGAATTATTGCTCTAGGTTTGGGAGGTATGTTGGATTTATAGGAATTACATTAAATCTACACAACCATTTTGGAAGTACGGCCATCTTCACGATGTTGGTTTTCTGATCCATGAGAAGAGAATAGCTTTCCATTTTCTGAAATCACTTATGATCCTTTTTTTTTTTTTAAAGATTACTCTAATTTTCCTTAAAAAGATCTTTGACTTCTTTAGTTAGATCAATTGCAATGTATTTCATTTTGTGTGGTGCTATTGTAAAAGGTATTATTTCTCTAATTTCCCTCAGTGTGCTCATTATCTGTGTAGGGGAAAGGTATTGACTTTTGGCTATTGATTTTGTATTCTGCTATATGCTACTGAAGTTGTGTATCAATTGTACTAGCTTCTTGGTGGAGTTTTTTGAGTTTTCCAATTAAAGTATCATGTCATCTGCAAATAATGGTAGTTTAAATTCTTCTTTACCTATTTTTAATCATTTTATATCTCCCTCTTGTCTAATGGCTCTAGCTAATGATTCCAGAACTATATAGAATAGGAGGAGTAATAGAGGACATCCTTGTTTTATACCAGATCTAAGAGTAAAAAATTTCAGTTTTTCTCCATTTAGAATTATGTTAGCCTTTGGGTTGTGATAGATGGGCTTTTATAAAATTGAAATAGATGTCTTCTATTCCACTTTTCTATAGGACTTTGAACATGAATGACTGTCGGTCTTTGTCAAAAGTCTTTTCTGCGTTAATTGCGATGATGATGTGGTTTTTTATTTCGGTCTATTAAAGTAGTGTATTACATTTATAGATTTTTGGATGTTCAACCATCCATGCATGCCTGGGATGAATCCTACCTAGTCATGGTGTATGATCTTCTTGTCGATTTGTTGTATTCAATTTGCTAGGATTTTACTGAGGATTTTTTCATGTATCTCATGAGGGAGACTGATCTGTAGTTCTCTTTTTGAGTTGTGTCTGTAACTGGTTTTTGGTATCAGTATAATGCTTGCCTCCAGGAATGACTTTGGAAGAACAGCTTCCTTCTCCATTTCATTGAAGAGTTTAAGGAGTGTAAGGATTATATCTCCTGTGAATTTCTTGCAGAATTCACCTGTAAATCCATCAGGACCTGGAATTTGTTTGAAGACATTTTATTACATTTCATATTTCATTGGCTGTTAACCCAGTAACTTCTTGACTCTGATATGTTAATTTGTATCTTTCTAGGAATCTGTCCATTTTGTCTGTGTTTTCTGTGATAATAAAGTTTCTCAAAGTAACCATTGATAATCTTCTGAATTTCCACTTAGTCTATGGTGATTACACCTGTTTCATTCTTTACTGCTTGTATTTGAATTTTTTCTTTCGTCTTTTAATGAGGTTAAGGGTTTATCAATTTTATTTAGTCCTTCAAAGAATCAGCTTTTTGATTTGTTAATTCTTTGAACTATTTCTTCATCTCAGTGGAATTAATTTCTGCTCTAATGTTTTTATTTCTTCCTGCCCTGGTCTTTGGGTTTGGTTTGCTGTTCCTTTTCTAGATATTGGAGGTGTTGAATTATTTTATTCTGCATCCTGTTTATTTATTCCCTTTCTGTTTTCCTAATGTGTGAGTTCACAGCTCTGAATTTCCATCTGAGAACTGCTTTCATTACATACCATAAATTCTGATAATTTGTGGTTGAATTTTTATTGAATTGTAAATATTGTTTAATATCTTCTTTAATTTCACCTGTGATCCATTGACTGCTGAGCAGGGTGTTTTTGAATTTCCATATATTTACAGGGTTTTTCTGGTCTCTTTTGCTGTTTATTTCCAGTCTCATTGCTCTGTGGCCAGATAATATGCATGGGATGATTTCTGCTTTCTTCCATGTACTGAAGCATGACCTGTAGTCTAGTATGTGGTCTATTTTGGAAAATGGCCCATGTGCTGCTGAAAAATTGTGTATACTCTGTATATGTCCACCAAGTGCATCTTTTCCAAGTACCTAATTTTTTTTTTCTGGTTGACCAATCTTTTGGGGGTAAGAGGGTGTTGAGGCCTCCTGTTAAGATTGTGGTCTTGTATATTAGATGTTTTATGTCCATTAATATTTGTATCATATAGTAGTGTGCTCCAGTGTTTGATGCATACATATTTATGAGTGTTACCTCTTCCTCTTTAAATTTTACCCTAACCAAAATATAGTGGTCTTCTTTATTTCATTTCATCATTCTTGGTTTGAAGTTGAGACTGAGAACAGGATTGCTGCCCCTGCTTTTTTCTGAGGTCCTGGAGCATGTAGTAGTACTTTCCATCCTTTGACTTTCGGCCTATGAATTTCTTTATGAGTTAAGTGTATTTCTTGTATACAGCATATTGTTGGATTTTGTTTCCTAATCCACTGTGCCAGTCTACTTCTCTTAATTCTTGAATTGAGTTTATTTCTATTGATAGTTATAATTGAGATGTGTTGACTTATGATTGACATGTTATTCGCCTTCTGTTGTCACTTCTTTTTGTCCTATTTTTAATTGTTTGCCTCATTTAGTGGGTCTCCTCTGTTCTCTTTGTTGGAGTTCTAATCATTTTGGTCCATCTCTAGAACATCTTTCAGTTGTCTTTGTCATCATGAAATTCTTTAGTTGTTCTTTCTCTTGGAAGTATTTCATTTCTCCATCAAACTTGAAAGAGAGTTTTGCAGGATATAGTAGTCTGGGCTGGAATTTGTTTTCATAGATGACTTGAAGTACTCTGCTCCATGCTCTTATTGCCTTCATGGTTTGTGAAGAGAATTCAGCCATAATTCTGATGGGTTTTCTTTTGAATGTGATCTGCTTCTTTTCTCTAGCATCTTTCAGTATTTTATTCTTATGTTGGATTGCTGGGATCTTAACTATTATATGTCCCAATGTGTTTTTAGTTGGGTTGAAGTTATTTGGCATTGTGTATGCTTCAGTTACCTGAATGTCAGATTGTTTCCCCATATTTGGAAAACTTTCTGCTATCACTTCTGCCCATATTCTTTTTACATCATTTGTATTGACTCCTTCTTTCATATTGATGCCTAATAGTATCACATTGTTCACCTTTGCATCATCTTGCAGGTGATGAATTATTTTTTCCTGCATCCTAGTTGTTTTGAAGAGATCTTTTCCTACCTTTTCCCTAGCAGCACTACCGTCTTGAAGATCTGAAACTCTCTTCACTTTCACTCAAACGATTTTGCATGTTTATGTTTCAGATTTTAAGTTCCTCTTTATCTCTTTGACTCTGCCTCATGCAATCTATTTCTTTCCTGTATTGCTTATTTAAAGAATCCATCACTTTTCTAATCTTCTCTATTTTTTATCAATGCTTTCTTTAGAAGCAGCTATTAATTCTTTTACTACAGAGTATTTTTCAGGTTCGGTTTACTCCAGATGTTTCTGTATTTGATTCTTTACTTCCAATGCTATGAACTCAGAGAGTTAGTTTTTATTTCAGAAATTAATTTTGCTCTTAATTCCTCTATACCTTTCTTCTGTTGTTTCTTTACTTCTAAAGCTATTAATACATACATTTCAGCTGAGTTAGTGTCCCCCTCTGCACTTGTTCTGGGTGGGCTCAAGGCCAGAGATTGCATTTTGCTCCTTGTCTTTCTCTATTTGTATAGCACTGACTTCTGACCTTTTGTGTAGAGCTTTGGTGCAGTTATAACCTTAGAACCTAGTTAAATACAGGTGCAGTTCTCTTAAATTTTAGTTTATCCAGTTGTGCCTGGCTGGGGTCTAACTGCTGAGTTCAGCTCCTTCCTGTAGTAGTCCTTGGAAGTGCACCTGTTGTGCCCCTCTGTTGTGCTCCTGGCCCAGGGGGAATAGGGTAGTGCAGAAGCTCACCCTCACCTCCGCTGGGCCTGGACTTGAGCTGGATGGGAAGGGTGGAGGTTTCCCTTGAAAGCAAGAGAGCCAGAGATCAGGGTGCAAAGGGTCCCAAGAATACTGCAGAAGGACTCAATCAGGGGCTGGTCTGGTCTTGACCCAAAGAGTTCTAACCAGCGCAGGGGAGTGCAGGAGCTCATGCTCACACTCTGCGCTTGAGCTTGGGCTCAATGGTAGAGGTGGAGGTTTCCCTAGAGAGTGAGAGAGCTTGGCATCAAAGGTCCCCAGAATTCAGCAGGACTCACTTGGGCTGGCCTGGTCTCCATACACAGAGATCTAACCTGCGCCGGGGAGCGCAGGAGCTCACTCCCAAACTTGCTGGACCTGAGCTTGGGCTGGATGAGAGGGGTGGAGGTTTACCAAGAGAGCGAGGGAAGGCATCTGATAGGATCCCGAGAATTCGGGAAGTATAATTTTTTTATTATTATTTTTAAAAAAAACATTTATTTATTTTTTCATACAGGATCTTGCTGCACAGCATGGACTCTTAACTGTTCCTCCCCAGTCTTCCCAGTGCTGGAATTACAGAAGTGTGCTACCATGTCCAGTTTCAGTAGCTAGCTTGGTGTGGGGTCAGCATGGCATACAGGACTGTGGATCGAGCCCTGCTCCTTATGCTCACCATATGAGTGCCTAGACAGCTGAGCTATCTCCTTGATCCCTACATTAAAAAATTTAATGATTTTTTTGAGGGTGAAAAATCCTAAAACTGAACAACACAAAGAAATTCTTATAATAACGAAAGGGAGAATACCAGTAAGGCTTTATGAAAACATCTTTGCTTCAATTATCATACATGACAGTGTGCACATGACAAAGGTTGCTCAATACGCATGTGTTACACACACTGACAACACCTATGTTTTGCTTTTCTGGCCTTTTTTCTAGCCTTGACATCTCAGCAGTACCACAGGATTGTCAAGAGCCTCTTGTATTGTACAGTGTTTAGTTAACAGGAACATAAAATCTTAGCAACACATTATTAAATTCTTAGTATGTATTGTGTGTTTAGAATAGAATAGACATCAACATTTTGACATCAATAGAGTACTTTCTGCAAAAAGATACCATCAGAAATAAATCCTATTTGAACTACAATGAAAATAGTAGTAATAACATTCTACCACAAAATAAGATTGTCTCCAATGGTCAAAGCCAAGGTATCTTCACTGCATGTCCTCTGTGCATGACTAATTTACACTGAAAATGCAGGTGCTTGACTTTCCCGTGCTATGTAGCAGTCTTGTCACCTCTCTTTCTATTTTCTCAGAAGCTTTCCACTCCATTGTGCAACATGCACTCAGCAGAGAAATAAGATATCAATAAAATAAAATAAAATAAAATAAAATAAAATATCCAATATCTAATACGTTTAAAATACACATCAACATTTTTTCATCAGAGAAAAGTAAAAATCAAGAAAAGCTACAATCTAAACACAAATACAAGCCTAGCAACGAAATCATCTTCATTTCAATTGTCACAATCGAATGTAGTCTTCATGCATGACACCTAGGAGCTCCACACACTGATCGCACGTATGTTTTGTTTGTCTGTCCTTTCTTGTAAGGCACAGTTGACATCGTTTTTTGTTTGTTTTTCCTGTTATTGCAATAGGTCTTTGTGATGCTGCAACTCCTTGTTCCCCTATTGGTTCACCAGTGTGCTCTACAATTCTTTTGTTTATGGGCAGAAACATATTGTTTCCTCTGCTATACATGATTTCTTTTTCTTTTTTCTTTTTTTAATTTTATTGAAGTACAAATGTCAATCAGACAGTTTCAAGACACCTTAACCATACAGATTTGATAAATTGATACATTTCAAACTGTTTTCATAACGTTTTGGTATTGTACAAGGTGCATACATGATATTATATTTACAGATATTATTTTAGCAGAAATCTCTTATCAGTGAATTAAGAGTGTAGCTGCTTATTTTTTTATACCTGAATTATATCAAAAATTCAATAATTATTTTCCTAGTGGATGACCGTAGTACTAGAAGCTGACATAATATCCTGTCCAACCACCATTAGTGAAGATCTTGCCTCTCATAGAATTATGTAGAAGCACAGCGTTATCTATCCCAACTGTACTGTCTATACACACACATCATGATTTTTTCTTTCTACACCCCTTCCTTTGTCTACACCTGTCAAAAGTGGGCACTCCATTGACATCCAACTAACTTAGGTGCTTGAACTAGATACCACAATCCAGCACAGTCCAGCATTCTACAACCATAGTGAATTATTCAAAGAAATTGTCGACCATAGCCATTTACAGCTCAGCTTAATATTATGGCCTCATGAATTAATCCTAAACATGTGTGGCAAAAATACTTTGATAATTTACAAAGAAAATGACAAGTGTAGAATATCATGGATAATTTTCTTAGAAGGCTGAGACTGGAATGCATATGAAATCATGTCTACAAGTATTAAGTTAAACACAATAATTGGCCAATGCTTCATATTTCAAGTGAAATCATAATTGTTGCAAAGCCCATCAACAGCATCTATGACTCTACCCCTTTTTAATGTATTTCCTTCAGGGTCTCACTGTGCAGCTTAGACTCCTGTCTCAGCCTCCCCAGCACTGGGATTACAGGCATGTGCCACCATGCCCAGACTTGGACACTGGCTCACCAGTCTATCCCTTTTGTTTTCTTGTAACAAGTTTCCATCTCACACTTCTGTTTTGCTGTGTTTTCCCTATCAATATTTTCCTATCATGGTGAAATTTTTATATCAGCAGTAGTAATTTAGTTTCTTTGCCACAAAGGAGATCAATATTATATCTTTTTCAACTCCTAATATTGTACTGTACAATCACAGCATTTTATTTGGAATTACTGACTTTTTCCTCCACAGTTTCTGTACTGATCAATTTGTGCTCTGTTAGCAAAAATAACATCAATCAGAAACTGCTAAACCCACTGAACCATTCCTACTAGTTTGGAAGAAGGGTGAAACAACTCTGTTTACAGCATCATTCAGTTTATTACTATATAAATGAGGTCCTGATGTTCCATGACAAATGTCTAAATCTAAAGCATTTTAAGTGTTCATACTTATAAATGCATACATTTTCTGTCCAATTTTGACCCATTATATTTCCATAAGCCATTTACATTCCTTCAGTTACCATGAGAAATCCCTGCTAAGCACAGCAGATCTGTAAACACTTTCCGGTCAGCCAATGAGATGTCATAATGTTAATATGGCTATTTTGTACACATAAAGTTTACTTATCTTTGAACCTTTGTGAAATTCACAGCATATTACAACATTTCTTCTTTTATAAATTCTGACACTGAATGACTGTGCGGGCAATCTAATACATTTCACCTTTAGCAAGACCCTCACTGTGCTTTCAGACCTAGCTCTAACATGAGATGATTCCATTTGGTGGTATGACCGTTTTGCAGCATTTGAGTTATTGGTGTTTGCTCCACTATCTGAATCAAGGGTGTCTGCATTCACTGTGTCAGTGCTGGCTCAGTATCAGTATCATGGGAACTTTGTATCACAGAAAATTTCAAAGTCGTCATCATTGTCACCATCATCCGCCCACACTCTTCCTCTGTTATGAAAGCAAGTACTTTACCATAAGAGATCATCTTCATCCTCTGGGCATGAATAATCTGATGTCTTACTTTTGATCTCCAAAATTGGTAAATCTGGTTTTTCACGTGCTGCTACACTGAATTGGATTAATTCTACCAGAAAAATCATTAAAAGCAAAAGATTTTTTAACAAATCTTAGAGCTGTGTGTGTCTATTGAAGCCTCTGTGATGCACAGGTAAACATATGCAAAACAAGTTAAAGCACAACAACATTTCAATTTGCCATTTTTGCACATGTGTTCATGCCTTTCTATTCCCCATACCAAGCATACCTTAGGGAAAGGTACTAACCTGAAGAGTAAACTGATATTACATTAAAGTACAAATGTACAGTAGAAAAGTAAAGGAATCCACTGCTCCTAGTGTTATGCTCCACTTACATAAATGGCACCCTTTCTAATTTGTTTTTCTTTTAGCTATTTTCCATTGCTGTTGTTACATAACATTACCAGAAAAGTCAGGGAAGGGAGAAACAGAGAAACTTTGGATATTAAATTGTCAGTAATAGCTACTAAAAGGAAAAAAAAATAGTTTTTTGTTTTTTTTGTAATTTGATACAGTTGGGTGAAGGACATAGCTCAGTAGCACAGTGGACTGCCTGGCAAGTAATAGATCTTGAATTTGATTCCCAGTACCGAAAAAAAGAAAGGAAAAAAGAAAAAAAATAATTTTCTCCAGGTGATAATAAACCAAAAGCTCTTCAAAAGTGAAAAGGAACTTTAAATTCATATATCCAGAAAGAGGTCGATTGCATTATTTTGGAAGCTGGGCTATTCTTTGTTCTTTTCATTTCTTTTATATTTTACTTTTTTCTTAAAATACTTCCTTAAGAGTCACTAGCTCAGCATGGGACATCCTGAATCTCATGACACCCATTAATTGACAGAAGAACTTATACAGTGTTTTCTAATGATTGAATAAATAAATGACGTTTAGGCATGGGGCTTGCTAATTTGTAGAAACAGAAACAAAGGATTACATGAAGAAGACAACATAGTGTATTATTTTGTTATGAATATCAGGAAAGAAATTAAAGGAGGTGTGGTAGGGAAAATGAAAAGCAGATGATGAAATAAGGATAGGTGATTAATATTAAGGCAAGGGGCCACTGTTAATAGAAAAAGAAGCTGAGGGGTCCACTGCTTCCATTTAGAATTATAAAGAAAAAATTAAAGTTTCAGTGTCCAGATATTCTCTAACACATCAATACCCATTTTAAGAAACATAATGCTGTAGTGTACTTATCAAACTGTGCAAATTTTGACAGTTGCTCTGTGTATAAAATTGGTTTTCCCCTGCATATATAGCGAGGCAAACAATTTAAGAGCCAGGCACTATGATGCACACCAGTGAACCCCACACTCAGACAGCTGAAGCATGAGGACTACTGTGAGTGCAAGGCCAGCCTGGGTTACACAGTGAGTTCAAGGTGGCACATACCTATAATCCCAGCATATGGGAGGCTGAAAACAGGAAAATCGCTATGAGTCAGATTTATGTAGTGACACCCTGTAGATCATGTAGGCCCTGCACTAAATATACAAAAATAAATAAATAATAAAATGAAACTTCAACATGTAATAAATATTTCGTTAACTTTTGCTAACTTTGGTTCGTATTACTGAAAAAATGTTTGAGTTAAGAAATTTAAAGTTAGATATAATGAGAATTTAGTGATCTTGTTATGCAAATGTATATCACATAGAAGAGAATATAGAAAATACAAACAGAAATTTCAAGTTAATCCTGTACTCATTCCATTACAATATAAATTTCATTATAAATTTATTAATAAAGAAGATGGGCTGGCGAGATGGCTCAGTGGACTAAAGCACATCCTTAGGCAAGCTTAGGTAAGCACAGGGACCAGAAGTTCAATCCCCAGCACCATGTAATGCCAGCTCGGCCCCTTGGGGGGCTGAGCTGCCCAGAGTCTGGGTGTGGTGGTGCATGCCTGTAATCCCAGTGCTGGGGAGGCAAAAACAGTAGGATCACTACAAGTTCAAGCTGTGTAGTGAGACCCTACAATAACCAAATAAATTAATACTAATATTAATAATCAAGACTGATGACTACACATTTTTATGCAACTATGGATCTATCACTACTTCAAATTAATTTTCTTGCCGGGCGTGGTGGCGCATGCCTGTAATCCCAGCACTCGGGAGGCTGAGGCAGGAGGATTGTTGTGAGTTCGAGACCAGCCTGAGCTACAAAGTGAGCTCAAGGCCAGCCTGAACTGCACAATGAGACCCTGTCTCAAAAAAGACAAAAAAAAAAAAAAAAAAAAAAAAACAAATTAATTTTCTTTCACAAAGTACAAGGCAAGGTAGAACCACTCTTTTCAACACACAACATATCTTGAATGTAACACACTTTCTCCCAAATAACTATGACAATTTAGCACTATTTTTGATAGAAATTTACATGAAACTTCTCAGTCCATTGAATCTGCAATGGAGAGAGAAGAGAAATTGCAGGAAAGCTAGTTAGGAAAACTTCTATTCTTCTGTAAAGCAGTAAGAGTCAAAGAAAAGGTGTTAAACTTAGTCTAGGTCACTAGCGCACAGAAGTTGTTATGCTTAATTCTCATAGCTATTATGAAAGTTCTCAAATGTTTTGGATCTAAAGAGGCATACAGTCTTACACTGAGAATTTCTTCCTACACACAACTAAAAGTGATGATTACAGTAATGACATTCGAAGAACATAAATTGTAAATGAAACGACATAACCTCTCCCCAAATACCCTTTGTCTATTGTTAGAGCTTGTCTTAGTTACTCTTCTCTCATTGCTGGGACAAATACCCAACACCCAAAATGAAGGAAGGAAAAGTTTATTTAGCTCACAGTTACTGGAGGTTTCAGTCCATATCCAGCTGCCTCCAAGGCAAAGGGGCACATGGCAGAGAGCAGCAGTTCATGGCAGCCAAACAGCAACAACAACAACAAAGAGCAATGGCTACAGAAAGTCTGTCTCTCTGTCTCTTATATTCCATTCAGGCTCTCTGCCCCAGGCTGGGGGAAGTACTCACACCAATAATCTCAGCAGTACTAAGATCCATAATCTCAGCCTTGAATAACACATAATAATCACAAACTCTAGAAGTCCCCACCCCACGACTACATGAGGCTTTAGGGAGACAACTAGACACAAACCATAACAGGGATTTAATCAGAAATGTCCTCCACAAGCTCTCCTGTTAAAATGTGGAGCTTCATACAGGGATTAAATGATGGGAGTAGTAACCCCATTGATGGATTAATCTATTGATGAATTTAAAGCTTAGTGCGCTGCTCAGGGAGGGGCTTGCCTAGAGAAAGAATATCACTGGGGGCATAATCAGGATGAGTGGATTGGTGACAGTTCTTTGTTCTGTCCTAGTCTCTGTTTCCTTCTCTGCTAACTGGTTCCCATGAGATAGGTGGTATCTTCTGCTGTGGCTTTCTGACACCATGTTTTGTCCTTTTAGCCTGCTGCTCGTAGGCTGAAATCTCTGAAAAATGTGAGCTAAAGTAAGTGTTTTCCTGTAGAAGTCATTTGTCTCAGCACTTGCTCACAGGGATGGACAGCCGACAGGTATACCAGAGAGCCAAAAGACACCGAAGTGGGGGACATAGTGATGCTTTGCTACGAGACATCGTTTTAGGGCACACAGGATCAATATTCTTTCTGAATGGTAGAGATCAAAAAAAGAAAAGAAAGAGAGAGAGAGAGAGAGAGAGAGCATCAGTACTGAAACTAAAAAGCCGGAAAGTATATTGGCAATGCTGTCTGGAGGTACATTGGTTATAAATCAGCATGTGTGTGGTGGTAGTGGGAATTAAAAACTGAGCAGGCTTGTTTCAGGTCACCCTTTGGGCACTGGGAGTGTGGCTCATTAGGAAAGTGCATGCCTGGAAATGCAAGGCCCTTTGTTCAATCCCAAGCACTGCAAGACAGAAGAGATCACTATTTGGTCTATTTGGTTTAACAACTAGAGGTGAAAATATCACCAATTTGATTGAGACCCTGGCAGAATACCCACCCCAGTGCTGCCTGGAGTTCATTGTCAGTGTTCACAGAGCCTCTGAAGAGGAAAGGTAGGAGCAAATGAGTGAGAGGAAAACTTCATACAAAAAAATTCCCACAACTAGACCCTATTAGTTAAGTACCCAACCTCCTGAAAATAAAGAAAACTGAGACAAATGTTACCAATTAGTGGCAGCTTTATATTAAAGAACAATCTCAAAATAATATCAAAATAAATTAAACTGCAAATTGTAAAATGATGGAATAATAGTCATCAGAATAAAATAATTTACAAAACCATATGCTGTGAATAAAATTACTGACACTAGCTTACAATTAATGTAATGTAGTTACTTAGTTAAAAAAAAAAACCAAAAAGACCATATGTGGTTTTAACATGAATCTAAGAAAAACATGGAAAACATTTGAAAAATTGCTGAAGCACATTCAATTTTTCTCTAAATATGAAACTTCATGAGCCAGGGATATAGTTCAGAAGCATAAATGCCTGCCTTGCAACCATGAGGTCTCGAGTTTGATCCCTGATACCAGAAAAATAAAAGCAAAAAAAAAAGCCAACTCTTCAAGTATGAAGAATTCAAATGGATGAAAAATTACATTAATCTATTTTTAAAATGTTAATAACATAGACTAAGAGAAAGAGAAATCATAGAGTATTTAAAACTGAACAATACCATATAAAATGTGTGTATTATGACAAAAGTAAAAATTGGAACTGGAATCTAAACTGAAAACTTCTTTTATGAAGAACAAAGGAAGAAAAATAAAGATTAGCAGAAACAAGCAAAAACCATGTAACATGATAGACATAAAGAAAGCAAAATGGGATAATATAAACACTTAAAAGCATAGAATATTTTAGTAGAAAGCAAACAAACAAAAATCTCAAGAAAGACAATGAAGTGGATGTTTACAGAGTGGTGAGTAAAAGTCTCAAAACTCTTGGAAGACTGATAAAGGATGGGGTGACAGTTCAGTAATCTGAGTCCTTGCCTGGTAAGCACAAGGACCTGGTTCAATCCCCAGTATTGCATGCCACGCTGTTGGGCCAGCCATAGGAGCCAGGTGCGGTGCTACATGCCTGTAATCTCCGTCCTGAGGAGGCTGAAACAGGAGGATCTCCATGAGTCGAACCTGTGTACTGAGACCTAGTACCAACTAAATAAATAAATAATGTTTAAAAAATTTAAAGAAACAAAGAGACAGAATTAGATGATAGATAATAAATTAGAAATACAGTTATGGATATAATAGGAATAAAGATAATATGCTTAAGAGCAATAAATATATTTTAAATTGACATTTTAAAAATTACTGATATAAAAATGTATGAAGCTGAATTATATTTGGATAAAATTACATGACTATCACGATTAATTACTAATATAAAATAGGGGGGAATGGCAACTTTCAGGTGAAATAAGACTGCCCAGTATTTGATGGTGTAGTAGGACATCACCTGAATACAGGACTCCCTAGACTCCGTCTTTCAAGTGTCAGTGTTTCGTCCCAGTAACAGGAAAACAACCAATCTCAATCTGAGAGATTCCAAGGTTAATTAGTTGGCTGCACAAAGAGAAATCACAAAAATGGAGTTCTGCTCAAGGGCCAAATCCCCACGTATGTGTTCTCAGAGTTTGAATACTGGTTTTCAAACTTTGCAGCCATCAGCTAAAATGTGCTCCTGAAGTCCCTCAGCCCCGGCCCCTCCGGATGTACCTCTCCCAGGAGACACGGATGTTAAACATGTGATGCACGCGGTACAAGCCAGTAAGCAGAGGCCTCATCCAGCTTGGCAAGTGTCCTTCGGAAACCGAACACTTGGACACACAGAGACACGGGGACAGGGAAGGCAACCATCCTCAGCTCAAGAATCAAGACTACGGAAGACATCAGACCTACTGATATCCTGAGCTTGGGCTTCTGAACTCCAGAACGTGAGAATATAAATTTCTGGTGTTTGAAACAATCAGTTTGTAACACTTCTGTTCTGACAATCAAATTCAACTCATGTGTACTAGACTGGTCCCCAGGTGGCTACCTTATAAGGAACTGAGACTTGTTTAGCACACAATTTCAGAGGCTGGAAGTCCAAACTGAGCCCCGGTGTCTGCAGAGTAGCCCTCGTGGCTACATAATGCAACAGGAAATGTGTCGCCACGTCCGTGTGACCTCTCACGCTATAATTTTAAAGCCAACAAGAGGGCCTGCCAGATGGCTCAGCAGACTAAAGTGCAGGCTGAGGCAGAGTTCAGGGACTGAGTTGGATCCCTGGCACTACATGCAATGTCAGCACCAACCTGGGTGTGCGCTGAGACAGCCACCGAGACTGAGCGTGGTGGCACATGCCTCTAATCCAGCACTTGGGAGAACCAACACAGAAGAATCACTACGAGTCCAATCTATGCGCTGAGAACCTGTAGATCTTGCACTAGATAAATAAAAAATAATAATTTAAAAAAAAGCCAACAGAGTTCACTATTCACACTAATAATCTAATCTAACATAATCTAATCTCTTCCCTAAAGCTCCACTGCTAAACACCATAGCCATATGACACTACAACCCTTTTAATTCAGTTAACATAAAGGCTTGAGGTTTTTTTTTTGTTTGTTTTTGGTCTTTCTTTTTGAGACAGGTTGTCACTATGCAATTTAGGCTGGCTTCAGCTTACTTTGTAGACCAGGCTGATCTCAACCTTGCCACCATCCTCCTGCCTCAGCCTCCTGAGTGCTGGGATTACAGGCATGCACCACAAAGCCAAACTGAGAATTTAATTCTGTCCTAAATTTGAAAGAGAAATCTTATTCAAACAATTTTGTGCATCCCAAGAAAATGCCAAAATACAGTATATGAAGTTTATTCAAAGTGCCATGCTCTTATGGAACATGACTCAGATTTTTACTTTGGTTTAATTTAAGTAAATTTTTTTTCTGTATAGCAGCACTCTGGCTTACATGAATGGCAGTTGTGATATCTTCAAGTTATTATAAGCAACATTTTCTAAAAATGAAAGTTTTGGTATATTCTCACAGGAGATCATGACATTTCTCTGTAGAATTTCAGATGTCAAAGATGAAAAGAGGTGAAGGCACTGACAGAGCACGTTGCCTCCCAAGACCCCAAGTCTGTGATGCAATCCTTCCTTCTAGTATCTACTGACCAAACAGACATCTTTTTTCTCTGTGACTTCCACTTAATGTTACTCTACTGGTCAGTGAACAAAAAGCAGAAGTGTCTTTCATCTCTTACTACTCTTTCTATATCCATGCAGTGCGTGGTATGAGCCAGTATCTTCTCTATGATCTCTGCTCTTACTTTCCCTGCTCATTTCCACCCCTTCAAATAATCATCCCACAGCCTAAGTGGGAAATTTATTACCAATTCATAGTTTTTAATTACCATCTAACCTTCACTATTAAGGAAAAACTCAAAACTCGACTCTGATCTCTCTCTCTCCTTCCCTCCCTTCCTCCATTCCTTTCTCCCTCTCTTCCTCCTTCCCTCCCTCCATCCCTCCCTCTCCTTTACCTCTCCCTCTCTCTCTCTCAGCCTGTCTCTCTCTCTCCCTCTCCCTCCCTCTCTCTCTCTCTCTCTCTCTCTCTCTCTCTCTCTCTCTCTTTCTCTCTCTCCCTCTCTCTCTGCAACATTTCTTGGGCTAGTACAAAAGTCCTGAAGCCTAATCTGTTTTCGTGGTTGTCAACATTTCTCACAAACATGACTCACTTCCAAGGACTGTAGCCCTATGAATCCACAGGTTCATAGTGTTAGGGTGAAGAAAAAGTAAGAAAAGATCTCTTATGTCTATAATGAATTTCAAAAGACAGGTTATAAATACCTCAGAATTTTTATTCACTTACTACATAAGCTTGCTTTTGCTCTTTGAGCTCATAATCAAAATAATGAAGGTGAAACCTTCTATTAGCAAATGATCCATTCTTTAGCTAGAGACACTGAACTGCAACTGACTACAAAACAGAATGTCCTAATGAAGCTAAAGTTGTGAGATTAATTGCTCCCTTATACTCATTTTTAATGAAGAGTAACAATTGAGTTGACAGGCTAATTATTATAACATCCTGGGTCCGCAGTATGTAATAAAAGTTATAATGTACAAGTCAATCAAAATCTTTCACTTCTGCTACTGTGCTCAAAATCCTCATCCTCTTTGTTTGTCATGTTAACTGGATGACATATGGAAATTACTGAAGGTGTTATCCTCAAGAGAGAGTAGGAGCATGAAATATTCTGCACATATTTCTATTGCAGCTGATGTAAAATGGTTTTGAGCATGAATTCTTTCCAATTTTATAGTAATTATATCACTGAGAAGCATATTGAAATGGAAATTTTGTTAAGTTCCGCTGAATCTTAGTGTGCTCATATTTCATGTGTAGGTTCTTGTTGGATAAAAGAAAATAAGCTAAAGTTTAAAGTACACACATTTAATTAGAGATATATTGAAAATGTGATATATAGAAGCCATTGCTGGATTGTTTTTGGATAAATTTTAGGTAGATCTATGCTGTCTGCATAAAAATAAGAAGACATATGTTTCACTGAATTTCTTTGTTATTTATATGTATTTGTCATCTGATAGCTGATTGTATAGAATTCATTTTCCCATTCTGATTCCATCTTTCTGATATACTTGGACCATCAAGAATATTCTTTCACTTATACCAAGAGTTCCTGCTTCACAATAGAAACAGGAAGCTATAGAAAGATGATGTATTGAAGTGATCAGCTGAGCAGTCCCAATTCTAAGAATCTGCAAGTTTGAAAATTCTTTTTAACAATATAGTGAAAATAAGAAATCGTGAAACAATTTCACAGTATTAAAATTACTGTAATCGGACAGTGCTGTCATATTGACCGGATGAGGTAGACATTTGTATAACTTCTAGTATGAGATGCTATTTTTTAAGTTATCACAACTGATTTTACTGACTCAATCTTTCCTTATTGTTTGAAAATATATTTCATAACTATCAAAAAGTGTTTACAAGTTTGACAAAGATATCTTTGTATACATTTATTGAACACAGAGAAAATGTAAGGAAAATAACAGGTTCAATAATCTCTAAAATTTTTCCTAATTTTAGTTCTCTGAAACATGATGATTTGTTTGTAGAACAAACTATATTATATACAATAATTTTTTGTCCTCTGTACCATTAAGATAATCATTGATGCAGTATTTTTAAGAGATCATTTACTATTTTCTTCTATATTCCTGGCAGTTTTTGTATGCTGATGGCGTTGCTTTCTTCTTAATAATAAAGGTCAATAAAAGGTTCTTATAGTTTTCTGAGTTTTAGGAATTGAATGGACTAAGATATGGAGGGGTTGTTATTACCAGACCAACAGAAACTATACCATGTAATTAAATAATATTATCTAGTTTACCTTTAAATATGTTAAATGAATAATTATATCACTACAGTTGAAGGCCTGTACTTTTTCAGTGGGTATTTCCTTATTAGTTTGACACCTCTAAAACATATTTTTTTTCTAGAAAACTTAGATAATAGAATTTTTGTTAAACACTGCATCTGACTTACTACAGAAATTCTGCTGAAAATAAGGAAATGAGGCAAAAATTCTCTGTCCTTTGGTGCTACATGTCATTAGTTATAGCATATGGAGCTCCAGTCATTCTCCTACAGAGAGTGAATATTATTTTTTCATAATGCTCCATCAGTTGCGTTATTAAAATTCTTGTGTGAGAGTAAGTGCATTTAAAATTATTACTCCTTTTTCAAATTAGGATTCTTTTACTGAATCTTTCCATTCAATAGAAAATTGCTGCAATCATATTATTGGATGCTTATTACTCTTTACCTAGTAAATAATTAAAACAAACATTTTAAGTATGAACAAGAATTGGAAATGCATTGTTATAATTGTGGTCATTTGTCTTCAACCATTAATTCTATCTCATTAGGTTACTATTAAAAAAACACAGTGATAGTAATGTCAAGCAATTCCTCAGACCTAATTGTACACGTTGTGAATTTCAATTCACGCCCATCTTTAGCTTTTGCTTTCTTCATGGAGCCAAGAGGCTCAATTTATAATGTGCTGCCTTACTGAGCTGTCTTTCTTGTCTCCTTATTTGCTATTTTTTATTTATGCATTTGTTTCTTCATTTATTATTTTCTTAGCTAATTTCTCTAAAATGTTAATCAACTGAATGCCTTCCATTTGTTCTCCTGACACCTTCTCTTTGGATAGCTGTTGCATCTATTTTTACTAATAGAACTCATCTTTTGCTGATGTTTCCTCAAAAATGTTTCCTAGCAGTACGCTTAGGCTTCTGAGCCAGTAAGAAACATGAACAGGTCTAAGTATCCCTAAAATTTTTCCCAATTTTCATTCTCTGAAACATTACTTGACTGGTTTGTAGAAAAATCTATTTTCTGAATGATCTATACATCTATTGTTTTTTGTTCTCTTGCCCATTAAGATAATTTGTGATGTAATATTTTTAGAAGATTAAATACTATTTTCATACAGGTCTTCAACTCTAAATGATATGATTATTCACTTCTTTAATATTTCAAGTTGGATGTAGATAATAACATTTAATTGCACATTACAATTACTGTTGGTCTGGTAATAATTGCTACATAGTGATTCCCTCTACACATACTAACTTGATTATTCTTCTTGATCTTTTAAACTGACAAATACAACCTCTCTGTGTCTATTCAATTCCTAAAACTCAGGAAGCTATAAGAACTTTTTACTGAGATCTCTTGAGAAGAAAGGTTGACTTTGACACACACTGGACCAAATGTGTCTAACAATAAAATAACTATTTATATGTTTGTAGAGTCTCCTCTGCGTGAATGTATTATTCCAGTAATTGTCCTAACTTTTCTTTTGCCCAACTCTGCTTTAACTGGTAATCTCATCAGTTGATAACTTTTATTCGTAATATTACTGACAACATAGTAATAGAAGCAAAAATTTCCGTATTTTTTCTCTAGCATTATTTGCTTTCAGTTGGATTTGTTTTCTTTTCACGTTGTGCGTCTTTAATGGAATAGTTTGAAATCATTTTGTGAGGATGAGTGCAATTGAAATTAGGTAACAAAATTTCAAGTTTCTTTGATTCTAAGATTTTCTGAGTTGTGATGTTAGAATAAAGAGAAATAAAATCGCGAGTGTATGTTTCGAGACTCTGAGGTGCAGGAAGCTTTTCTTCCTTTAATCCAAATGTCTTCCAGCTAGTGATATATTTGACTCAGGGCCATCCGATATAATAATTGAAGGGGTTTTCATTTTCAAACTTTCTATTAATTATAGATGAACCTTAAATTCTTAAATACTTACGGACTTGGTAAAGAGATATTGGTATAGCCGGGTGTGGTGGTGCAGGCCTGTAATCCCAGCACTCGGGAGGCTGAGACAGGAGGATTGTTGTGAGTTCGAGATCAGCCTGAGCTACAAAGTGAGCTTAAGGCCAACCTGAACTGCATAGTGAGACCCTGTCTCAAAAAGACAAAAAAAAAAAAAAAAAAAAAAAAAAAAAAAAAAAAAAAAAAAAAAAAAAAAAAAAAAAAGAGATATTGGTATCACATCCTCCTCAGTTTCAGTGCATTTTCTCAGTGTCAGAGACGCCCTGGTTCTACTTCCAGACCGCTGAGCTAACGCCACCTTCCTGACCCAGTCTCAGGGTCAGGGGCATTAAAAGTTTTACCTTTCTTCAACTCTCTGATCTCTCTACCTGCGTGAACTTTACTAGGTGGAAAAAAAAGAGTTTTCATCTACAAAGAATAAACCAAAGAGTGATAAAGAAAATTTTGTTTCTCTGTCGATTTCTTATCTCTGAGTTTTAAAATGCTCTTCCTTGAGGACAGGAACAAGAAAAAGATGATCAAACATGCTAACTTGCACTGAAAGGTTGAAGACAGTGATGGAAAGTAGCATTTTGGCTCTTTTTTCTCCTGTTAGGAAATCATATAGTGACATTTCTCTTTCTCCTTTTTAGCTAGGAGATTGCTGAATAGGGGTGAATTTCTCCTCACTTCTAGGTATTATTTTTTAAAATCTTTCTTCCTTTGTTCCTGTTTTCTTCCTTCCTTCCTCCCTTCCTCCATCCCTCCCTGCTTTTCATCCTTTCTTCTTTTTTTCCATACATTGTTTTGCTGCACAAGTTGGACGCATAGAGTTCCTCCTGTGTCAGCTTCCCCAGCACTGGTATTGCAGTCATGCACCAAGAGGCCTGGTTTCAGTGGCCAGCACACCACGTCCAAGGTTCCAGGGCCCACACAGCATGCAGTACCGGGGATCCAACCCAGCCATCTAGGTGTTATTTATTGCTTTGCTGTTTGAGAGACTTCTGCACATTACATGTTCCCCAAATAATTACATTTCTCCATATTGCTTTGAAGTGAACTAGGCCATTTCTCAAAATTTGATTGCATGATCAGTAATCAGCCGTCTACTAGGTGAGAGGCTTATTTCTGAGACTGGGCATAAAAGTATGATGCTGAATCTTTCATAAATGTCCAGTGAGACAAATACAGAAAACTGCAATACTAATAAGATCAAATATGAATATTTTGCTGTGAGAATAAAAACAAGGATAATCTTTTCTTGGATTTTTAGCAGAGAAAAGAATTTGGCTTTGAAGTGTGAATAGCCATTTGCCAGAAATAAACAAAAAAGTAGAATATTTTAGGAAGAAAAGAAAACAGAAGAAATATATGAAATTTAAAATACTTGGTTCTATATTATTATAATAAGTAAGAGAGGAAGGAAAAATGATTAGCAAGGAAATTCAATTTTTTAAAAATAATTTTAGTACATGGCCCACAGGGTCCACTACGTACATCAGACTCATAGTGATTCTCCTGTTTTTAGCCTCCCAAGTTCTGGGATTAGAGACATGCAATATCAAGCCCAGTCTCAATCGCTGTTGCACTGCACCCCAGGAATGGGGCCTGCAGAGCATGCCAGGAACTGAACCCTGGCCCCTACGCTCTGCCTAACTAAGCTAGCATGTTAGACAGCTAAGCTATCTGGCCTGCCCTATGAAATTCAATGTACTTAACAAGTTTGTCCAAACATAAAAATGGCACAAGCTCACTTAAATTGAGAGCATCCATTCTCATAATTTGGGGGATGTGAGTCATGTTATAGAGCACTTCTAAAGAACATAAAATATTTCGTGCTTATTTAATCATAAAACAAATGGATTTGAAAACAACTAATAACTGATGAGTCTGAAGAAAAAACCAATAAAATATAAGAAAGGATAGGATGAACAAGGGTGAATTTTTTCTTCATGCTGTTTTCATTAGCTCTGTTGTGAATATTTATCTTATTTTTTCATAAAATTAAACTTTAATAGAAGTCTTACTAGTTTTGCTTACGTCAGTATGTAACCTGGCAAAAAAAGGGGCAGCATAAGAGGAAATGGACTAATTTTCTAAGAATTATTACCCAAAATTTTGGAACTGAAAGTATACCTGGGAAAATAATGGTTATTTATTAATTGTGTTTCTTGATCCTTTAGCATGAACACAAATTCATTTTGTTTTATTTCAATGCAGAACACTTATTCAGTATCCTTTTATGTCATCTACATTGCATAATCATGTCATATACATATTCCATATATTAAATTCTGTATGCTATAGCTCCATTGTATCATCTATGTCTATATCCTATCCTATGCTATCCTATCTTATCTATCTATATTTATCTATCTATCTATCAGAAAAATTTCCCAAAAAGGAGGTGACACTCACATTTAGGTATTTCAGCAATGTCTGATCTGAATGATTTGCATTCTTGTTTTTGTCCTGTTTCATAAATTTTATTTTGAGATTTTATTTTAATTTCTGCCACTTACTACTAAAGTAAATGAGCTGTTTACTAGAAGTATAAATAAGATGAACACTTAAAAAATGTAATCAGATCAGGAAGCATTACAATATTTGCTTTTCTGATTTTTCACATCTATAACTTGCATGTATTATTATTTTTATAATATTTTATTTGGTACAGAATTTCAATATGCAGCTTGAGTGTGTAGTGTTCATCCTGTCTCAGCCTCCTGAGGTTTGCAGTTATAGACTTGGATCATCACACCCACTTTCAGTGGCAGGCATGGTGTGCTGGGGTTCCCTGGGCCATACAGCATGAGGTACCAGGGTTAAAATCCAGGTGCTTGTGCTTGCCGGGCAAGTGCCTAGACTACTGATCTGTCTCCTCTGCCCTTGTACCTTTTGGTGGTCCTGCTTGTAAGTATTTTTTCCTTTTCCATGCCTAATCATTTTAACCTTGAAAGCATTTTCTTTGTAAACCTATTTTATAAAATTCTGATACCCTTGTGAGTTTGCCAAAGGAATTCTTTGTTTTTGTTTTTAGTATCATCTTTGAATAAGTGAAAGCAATGACTTCTAAAGATGCTCGGTTCTACTATATTCACTTTTTCTAAGAGAACAACCATTTATTAATGATTTTCTTTTTTAACTTTTATCGTGTAGCATAACATATTTTGTCGGGAACCGCTCTGAGATGGCGGCCGCTTTTGGCTCCCCCGCCCATCGTGTCTGCTAAGATAGCGCCCACCTCCGGCTTCCGGGTTTTTGTTGCTGTGCCTGGGCCCCTCCTGTTCAGAGAAAGGCCCGCCGTTTTTTATGATCCCACCAATGCTATTTAAACACGTGTGCAATTGTGATTGGTTTGTGAAATCTATATAGCTTG
>PVKA01020375.1:0-40484 GCA_004027165.1 Ctenomys sociabilis | reverse complement strand
AAATCCTGCCTTTACAGGAAAGGACTGATTTATCTGGTATGCTATGATAGTGAAGATTCTTAAGGGAATGCACAGAGCTCTTATATGTTCTCATTAACTTTTAGTTTATATATTTATTTATGTTGGCATCTTCACAGTACTCACTAGGTACTCTCCATATGCTTTTCTTATACAAAGTTAATTCCAGTGAATAGAGACAATATGGATGAACAAGATTACAAAAGACTGCATTGTAAATGTTCTCTACTCTTAGTATACACAGCAAATATAAAAAATAATGATGCTCTGAGTTTTCACTGATACAACTAATTGAAAAAATGTAGCAATTTTGACAGAAATCTTCATTCTTAAAGTTACCCACCATATACGTTAATTAGATTATACAATACCTATCATCTCACTTTTGAGAACTGTTCTAAAAAGCCAAGTCAACCAGGCATAGGTGTAATCCCAGCACTCAGGAAGTTGAGGAAAGAGGATCTCAGAGAGTTCAAGACCAGCCTGGGGTTCACAGTGAGTCCCAGGCCAGCCTGAACTATAGATTTTGTCTCAAAACACAAAGAAAAAACTAGATAAATGTAAATAGATAAATGTAAATAAAATAAGAGTCAGAGAGGCAGCTCAGGGGCATAAGCACCTGACTAGCATGCACAAGGTCCTGAGTTCAATTTCTAGTATGGCTAAATAAATGTCAAGTCAAGTCTTGCACTGTCAGAAAATGGAAACCAGGGGTTGAGGAGACAGATTGGCAGACTAAGAGCCTATCTGGCCAGCACAAGGTCTTGAGTTCAATCCCCAGTACTGCAAAAAATAAATCTAAATAAATAATCTGAGTTTAAAAAAAAAAAAAGAATATGGAAACCTTTCTATTCAAACTGGAATCTAAGGACCAGTTCTAGTCCATAAACAATTATCATTTCATAATGAGAGAAGCATAAAAAACTGAGTGTATGATTTTTAAAAATTTTAAAACACTGTGAAAAAATGTTAGAGCTGATGAATCCAGAAATGACAAGGTCAAGGCTGGTATTTCCTGTCTTTTCTGTCTCATTTCTCTAGTAATATGTCTTTATAGTACTTTACAAAAGTTGTCAGTTTGTAATATACTGGAATTTATTTAAAACTCTGGACTTAAAGACAATTTGAAAAACACTTCACTAAAGATTCTTTAATGCTGAAAGTGATTAGCTAAAGACAAACTACTTTATTTTATTCATCTTGATTTTCCAGTATTACATCATTATTTCCTTTCCAAGTATTTTTGTGATAGCCCTACGTTGACAGCAGTATCAATACACTTCACTGCCTAAAATTTATCATCAGATCATCTGACTACTCAGATCCTGTAAAGCTACTTCATTTTCATCAAGATGGAGCTCTAAAAACTTTTTTATTCATTTCTTATAAGAAAATATCAATTAATTTGATGACCCAGTTAGGAGGGGGTCACTCAACCTTAAAATATAAATGCTGGCATAAATCTGGAAGCTGCTCATAAATCTCTAGAAACCCTAAATATAGTATAGCTCACTTTTATATTCCTGGCCTCCACATCTAAAGAAATGGCTTGCTCACATCCTGAACTCTTCTCAAAACCTACAGTATCTTAAATTGTACTAATTTACATACACTCCCAGCTTCCACTGAATTATACTGGTTTTCTGAATTCTTTTCTAACTTAAAAATTCTTTACACAAATATGTGACTACATACATAATAAATGTATTTATAAAAACCTACCAATGACAATTCTAGATATTTCTGCATATAAAATATGATGAATATTATCTAAGGAAAAATTAAATAAACATGTAGCACTCTAAGAAATTATTCAACAAAGCTAATAATTATTTCATGCTTTTAACTAAGATTTATATCATTCAAACTTTCAACTTTTCAGTAACTTGTAAAATGGAAAAAACAAAATGAGAATGAAGAAACTGAGAATTTATGTCAGAAATTAAATCAATGACAAATTTCAAATGATTACATGCTGTTGATTTCTGTCCCAGTTGCAACAAGGAAATTTTACCTCTCCCTAATACTCTTTAGACATCTACAAATTCTTCTCAAAGTATCTACTGCTCTGAGATCTAATCAACCCGTGGCAAATTATCACATAGAAATATTTCCATTTAAAACCACTGCTTTTTCTGAATCACTTTTAATACTGAGTTTTTTATCTTTTAGTCTTAGTCTCCTCAGAAATTTCTAAATTCTACCCAATAATTTTTTTTTTTAATTCGGCCATGTTTGCATTCCTTGTGTGAAGTTAATACACATATTTAACACATCTTCATTCCTCTCTTCATCCCCTTCCTGACATTCCCACTCCCATCTCTTCACCCCATGCCACTTCAGAAAAATCTAAAGGATCTCCCTATCCCATTATCATTTTTTCTATTATCTTTTATTTTACTGTTTACAATTTGTGTATCTCATATAAAAAATATGATATTTAAGCTTATGTATCTGATTTATTTCATTTAATGTTATGGTTTCAAGATGAATCCATTTTATTTTATTTCTTTAAGATTAAAAATCTTTTATTTTTACATGTTTAGACAGTGTAAAACAAACAAAAATCAGGACAAATGTCACTGGCTTTTTTTTTTCAGGGAGTAATCAGTAATACTGTAACAGGAAAACATTCTAAGGACATCCCCAAGTAGCCAGGCTACAGGTTAACATTCAAGGGCCAAAATTAAATGCTATTCCACTTAATCTGCACACAAAAGATCCCATTTATCCTGTATAATGTAAGGATTTTCACATTTAACATATAGTGATTTGTTTCTCAGAAAGTGATGTAACTTTTAGTTTTCTACTACACAATGACTAAAAAATCTCAAATATAACTAAGCAGCTATGGTATACAGCTCAGTAAGTATCAGTAAACCAGTCTGGGCCAGTGTACATTTCAATTTAATACAGAACTATATTTTGGGCTTTAGAAAGGCAGCAATAATTATATTTTGGCTTTTATTCTAGATGCTTAACATAGCTAAGGTGACAGTCAAGCATATTAAGTGAAGGTAGTTAAAATTTAAAGACAATCATAATCTCTTACAATCTGCACATGCTGTATAATGCTTATATGGAATGAAACCAGTGTAACTTAATTGGTGTTTTATGTACAGAGAACTTAAAAACATTGGCAGCAACCATACTAAACATACTATGGTAACATGTGGAGAATGCAAAGATACCACACAACTAAAGCAATCTGAATAGCACTATGCATTAACTAAAAAAAGTGACTGGTTCTCATGCAAAGCTAAGCCTGCATCCATCACCCTAAGCACGACGGTTTATAAAGCGTCATGTTTCCAGGACAGAAACCATTCTAGGAGAGTCAATAAATCTGAAAGTTTCATATGTGTAAAACCAGGATAAGACTATAACTATCTTGATGTCTGAAGACAGTCTCAGATGAAACTGTTAAGATTCCTAGCCATGATCTAAGATAGGAAGGTCCTCATGCAGCATATGTTCCCTGGCTGCAGGAAAGCTCATGTACACAATGGAGAAGTTGCGAAAGAGGCAAGCAGGAGAGGTTCAGTGTGTCTCTGTCATGCTCAGTATTTCTAAATCTCAGGAATGGTGTGATCCATCAAGCTTTTCATAATGCTTGGTGCCATTCGTTTAATAATATGTTCAAAGATAGAAGCAGGCATGATTGTTATGGTGACTATAGTCCCAGACATTGAAAGTATGTCTGCTATTTGAGAATCCTTCAAACCAATGACATTCTGGCCATTGATTTCACAAATGTTATGTTCAGTCAGAAGACCATTTCTGGCAGCAGAACTGTCTTTCACTATGGATGTTATTTTTCCATTTTTGAAGATAAAACCAACATGTCCAGTACTATCCTTGTGCATGGTAATTGTCTGTTCAAAGGGCCTGTCAACAAACGGTCATGGTAATCTTCTCTCCAAAAGTCTGTTGGAGCACCTTGTGTGCTTTGTCAGAAGTCCAGCCTGCACAGTTCTTACCACTGATATGGAGGACTTGATCCCCAAATCTCAGACCAACAAAGAGATTGGAGAGTTAGCCTGGACTAGCTGAACAAATATACTATTATCTACCAATTTCAGCCTGAGCCAAATTTTTCCGTCTTGATCCTTACACAAAATGACTTCACGAATCCCTTGTTTTATTTCTGCTCTATGAATTCCAACATCCTTCCCTGCTATAGGAGCCATCATATAGTTCATGCTGGAAGGTGTTGCTACCAACCCCTGAACTGGTGCTCCAGGGACCAGGGCACACACTTCTTCATTTAAACTCAAGCCCATGTACTAAGAAAGCTATGGATACAGCTTGGGATAGAGATTTCCATCTTGTATGATGGGGGCAGAAGCTTCTGACAGAATTGCTGGGTTGGTAGGGTTTGCAGAAAAGGCAGTCTGAACCTGTATTACTTTGTCTACCTTCAAATCTTCAAGAGACGGAAAGAGAGACATTTCTGCAGGATTTTTCTCCGCTGCTGGATTGCTCGCAGCTGCCACAGGCATCTCAAGACCCAAGGGAACATTGCATGCCCAAGGCACACTCACCAGAGCCAATCCATTTTATTAAAAATGCCTCGTTTATCCTTCTTAAGGCAGAAGTCCTCCACTGCATATAAATACCACATTTTCTTTAGGTGTCATCTGTTGATGGACATAGTACATGCTTGCAAGATTCAGCTATTATCAATTATAATGTCAACATGGGTATGCACCTATCATTGTAATCTGATATCGAAAAAGAGAATAATTGTAGTCAAATGGAATTTCTAGTTTCAGTTTTTGGAGGAATCTCTATACTAATTTTAATAGTTGTTATACTGGTTTACATTCCCACCAACAATACGGAAGGGTTCCTTTTGTTTCCCACATCCCTGTCAGCATTTGTTATTTGATTTTTTTTTTTTTTTTTTTTTTTTTTTTTTTTTTTTTTTTTTTTTTTTTTTTTTTTTTTTTTTTTTTTTTTTTTTTTTTTTTTTTTTTTTTTTTTTTTTTTTTTTTTTTTTTTTTTTTTTTTTTTTTTTTTTTTTTTTTTTTTTTTTTTTTTTATGGAACCAGGGGATTGAACTTAGGCCCTTGTACTTGCCAGGGAAGCACTTATTCCACTGAGCCATCTCCCCGGCTCCTTGATTTCTTGATGATGGCCATTTCTTCTTGGTTAAGATGGAATCTCAGTGTGGTTTGAATTTTCATTTCTCTAATGGTCAGCAATGCCAACGATTTCTTCATGTCCATTAGTAATTCTTATATGTAGCATCTATTCATTCCACTTGCCAACTTTTTCACTAGATCTTGTATTTTGGGACATCTAGTTATTTACAATTCTTTATATATTTTAGAACAGTGGTAGAGAACCTAAGGTACACATCTTATTTGTTTTTAAGATAAAAGATGTGCAACCAAAGTTCTGATCAGAAAGTCCTTCCCTATGCTTATGGCTTTAAGAGTTTTACCAATTTTGTATTTAAGCATGTTAAATGTTTCTGTTCTTACATTCAATTATTTGATCCATTTTGATTTTAGTTTAGTATACGGTGAAAGACATGGATATAGGTTCAATATTCTGCACCATTTATTAAAGAGGCTTTCTTCCAGTGTATGTCTTTAGAACCTTAGAGAAAGATCAAATAGTTGTATGTGGCTGGGGTTGGTTCTTCTATTCTGTTCCATAATCCTTAAATCTGTTTTTGTATCAACCTGTTTTATCACTGTAGCCTTGTAGTCCACGATTGTGATGCCTCCATTTTGCTCTTATTTGCCTTGCTTGGATCCTTCTCTGGTTCTGCAATCACAGTAGTGCTAACTACCAGGAATGATCTGTGGAGTCCTCCTTCCCTTTCAACTTCACTAAACAGCTTGAGTAGTATTGGTGTTAGGTCTATCATAAAGTTTTTATAGAATTCAGCAGTAAATAGATAATCCATCAGGCCTAGGGCTTTTCTGACATGGTAGAGGTTTTTTACCACTTCAATTCCACTGCCTCTTGTTTGATTATCCAGGCTTTTAAATCTTAATTCAGTTTTAATAATTCCTGTATCTATAGGAGTCTATCCATTTATATTAAATTCTCCAATTTATTGGCAAACAGGATTGCTAGGTAGTTGTTAATAATCTTTTTTATTTTAGCAATGGCCATTATGATGCCACCTTTTTAATTTCTAATTGCATTGATTTGGGCCTTTACTTTTTGGTAACACTGACTCTAAGGGCTTATCTATTTTTTTATTCTAAAGACCAATTCCTGTATTCATTGATTCTTTACTTTGGCTTTTTGTTTCATTGTTGCTGCTACTGCTACAGTTTTTGGTTGGTTGGTTGGTCTCGGTTCACTGATTTCTTTTTTTTTTTAGCCTAATTTTTATAATTTCCTTCCATGTATTATTTTCATTTTTCTAAACACATGCTGTGGGGCCAAGGACATGGCAGGGCTAGGAAATGGCTGGGGCTAAGGAGATGGCTCAGTGAAATAAGCACTTCCTTGCCAAGTGCATGGGCCTGAGTTCAATCCCCAGTTCCACAAAAATAAATAAATAAATACACACATACATACATACATGCTGAGCATGATTATTTATTTAAGTTTCCTCTGTTACTGTGATGTGGGCATTCACAGCTATAGGCTTCTCCCTAACAACTGCTTTCCTTGTGTCAATACATTCTGGTATGTTGTACTGGTTAGTTGTAGAAACTGTCTTGTTTCTTCCTTGACTGCTTCAGTGACCTACTTTTATTTGAGAATATACAGTTCAGTTTCAATGCATATATATATATATATTTTTTTTTTTTTCTGGATTGCTATTGTTGCTGTTATTTTCCAGTTTCATTGTACTATGCTCTGATAAATCTGCATAGAATAATTTCAGTCCTTTTACATTTATACACATTTGTTTTATTGGCTAGTATGTGGTACGTTTTGAAGAAAATACCACATGCTGCTGAGAATTTGTACTCTTTATGGATGGAATACTCCATAGATATCCATTGAGTCCATTTTGGTCAAAGGTTTTGCTTTTATTATTTTTTTTTTTTTTGTCTAGTTGATCTGTCTATTTGTAATAGTGGAGTATTGGGGTCTCCACTATAATTGTTTGCCTGGTATTCTATGTCCAATAATACTTGTTTCATGGAGTTGGCTCATATATGTTAGTAATTGTTACCTCTTCCCTTTGGATTGTTCTCTAAAACATTGTATGACCGCATCTTCCTTTTTTGGTTAGTTTTGGTCTGAAGTCCACTTTGTGTGAAAAACAGGATTGCTACTTCTGCTGAAATATTGATTTCCATTCTTTGATTTTTAGTTTATGAGTTTCTTCTTGAGTTATATGTAGTTCTTATATACAGCATACCTTTGGATTTTATCTCTTGATCTATTCTCCCAGTATGTGCCTTTCGACTGCGGAGGTGAGATCATACACATTAAGAATTATTACCAATTGGTATTGACTTCTTTCTGCCATTAACTGTTCTCCTGTTACTGACTTCCTCTCTTTCCCTTCTGCTTAACTATTCACTCTACCTTCTGTATTCATTGTCTTAGACTTTTGTCATTGTTAGTTTTATTGGTTCTAAGATGTCCTTCAGAGTATTTTGGAATGCTGATTTGATGGTCATGAATTTCTTTAGTGACTTTTTATCATGAAAATACCTTATTTTTCCATCAACTTTGAATGATAGTTTTGCACAATATATCAGGAAACTGTAAACTTTTAGAGCTTGAAACATTTCACTCCAAGCTCTCCTGGCCTTTAAGATTATTTAAGAAGTCTGCTATAATTCTGATGGCTTTTCCTTTGTAAGTGATTTATTGCTTTGCTCTAACAGCATTTAAAATTCTGTTTTTATGCTGAACTTCAGGGATTTTGACCATGATGTGTCATGGAAAGGCTCTTTTCTGACTGTGGCTACTTGGGTTTCTGTATGCCTGACATAGCTGTATAAGTGCTTTTGCTTCATTTACAAATTTTTCTGTCATTATTTCAGTAAATAGGCTTTTTATGATATATATTCTGTCTTCTGCAGTCTTCTTTGCATCTCTCCCATAGCCAATCCATTGTACATTAAAAGGGAGAAAGCCAAAAATCACACACCTGACTTATCTAGGAGCTGCTAAATTCACTTTTCATGGTTTACTGCTGCTGCTGTTGTTCATGTTCTTGTTCTTGTTGTTTTTGTAAGGTGACCCTCAGTACTGGTCACTGATAACAGCCCTGACTTTCAGTACTGAAACTGTCCTCACAATGGTCACTTCTTCTGCCCACATTTTTTTTTCTTGGTGCAACCAGGGATTGAACTCAGGGCCTTGCACTTGCACTTATTCTACTGCACCATCTCCCCGGTCCCTTTGCCCATATTTTTAACAGAATTTTTAATCTCTGGAATAACTAGATCCTGTTTAAAAACCTTAATTCATTAGGGTCTTAGGTAAACTTGCTGATCATTTTGTTTATTTGGCCCAATATCTGTTATGCTTTCTGCAAGCTTACCAAATACCTTATTGATCTCTTTTATTATCTCTCATATCATTTTTGATAAGTCAGGTGTGTGGTTTTTGGCTTTCTCCCTTTTAATGTACAATGGATTGGCTATGGGAGAGTTGGGAGCCTCTGAAGGCATTTTGTTAGCATGTCTCTTATGTTTCTTTTATTATTGCTGCTGGTAGTGGTGGTGGTGGTGGTGGTTAGTTTCGCATTGAGGCTAGCAGATTGTATGGATTTGTTTGTAGTATGGATTGATTTATTCTTAATGTCTACTTTTCAGTTGTGTCCTCTGGGCATGGCTAAGTTTTGTTTTGTTTTGTTTTGTGGTACCGGGGATTGAACTCAGGACCCTGCACTTGCCAAGCAAGCACTTATTCTACTGAACTATCTTCCTGGATGGGCATGGCTAACTATTGACCTTTGCCTCTGTCCCAGGATCCAATCATCTTGTTTACTTAGGATGAAAGGTTGCAGTAAATCTGGGCCCAGCACGAAGTTCTCCAGGTATGGGCCACATTAGAGACATCCTCCTTTAACAACCAAGTTCTATTCCTGCAACTAAGTCATTTAATGAGTGGTCACTATGTGATAAAATATATATATAGTATGTATACTATAATATCAGAACAAATAGCCAAAGGAAACTTCCAACTTGATGATTTTGCTTGTGTTTACAGAACTCTTACATGCAGTACTGAAATGTACAACAGAATATAAAACTAGAGTACACACTTGGTCACTGAGATTTACAGTGCAGTTATGGCCAAGCCCAAGAACCACACCATGCACAACCAGTCCCAAAAATGACCAGAAATGGCATCAAGAAACCTCAGTCACAAAGACACAAATCTCAGGGGGTAGATCCCAAGTTCCTTAGGTACATGTGTTTTGCCAAGAGGCACAACAAAAAGGGCTTCAAGAAAATAATGCCAAGGCCATGAATGCACGTGCCGAGGCTATCAAGGCCCTCATCAAGCCCAGGGAGGTCAAGCCCAAGATCATTCCAAAGGGAGTAAACCACTGGCTCATTTGACTTGCTTACATTGCCCATCCCAAGTTTGGGAAGTATATCTGTGCCCACACTGCCAAAGATCACAGGCCTTGCCAGCCAAAGGCTCAGGCTCCAGCCTAGGCCCAGGCTCCAGCTTCTGCTCCAACCAAAGCCCAGGCTCCAGCTTCTGCTCCAGCCAAGGCCCAGGCTCCAGCTTCTGATCTAGCCCCAGCTCCCAAAGGTGCCTAGGCCCCCATGAAGGCACCACAGTAAAAGCCTCTTATCTGCTGATATAAAAACAGGACTGGTGTGACCCCTGCAGTGCTATCTTGGGGGGGGGGGGGGGGCTGGTGTTCTCCTGTGCTCTTTGTACAAATAAACCTGAGGTGGAAAAAAAAACAAACTAGAATACAGTACAGTATCATACAGGAAATTCTATTGAGGAGCAAAATTCGTGGCACTGTTTACAGAAGAAGCCACCATAAGACTGCACTGCTGCTGATGTTCCCTTAAGTCCAAATGCAGGTTAGAAGCTTGTATGCTGGGTCATAATTTCAAGCAGTCATTAAACAGATAGGTTGTTAAACAAGGAATATCTGTTGTTCGTCACCAAAGAGTGTCCTGTCCAGCGGGGAAGTCAACAAGGGAGAGGAGCGGGGAATGGAGAGGACAAAGGACAGGAGACGCGAGAAATGGAGACAAGACAGGATTCTGATCAAATCTCATTTATTCAAAGGAAACTCTGGGTATATATAGTGGAGGCATAGGGAAATGACGTCGACGGGTAAAAAGGCGCGTGTAACTAGGCAACAGGGCTATGACAGGAAGTCCCACCTCCAGGGCATAGCAGGAGACTTATGGGAAATAGGCGGGGTAAGAAGAAATAGGAACTTAACTCAGCAGAGGAATGGAAACTTAAGAACATGGCTGAGACTATTATAAAGTGGGTGCCAGTCACAGGTTTCCCACAATAGAATAGAACATAAACGGAATCCCAAGAAAACAAATTAACAGCAACAGCTATGTCACCTTGGTTATAACAATAAAATCAGTATTAATTATATATCAAATACAAATTGAGTATTGACAAGTCCTAAGGACCAATAATGCACCATCTTTAACCACAGAAAAGAGATCTACTTCTCTACTACTATTGATCTATAGTAAATATTTATGAAATAGAACAACTGTATCTCTAATAACAACAGAACAATCAAAAGCAACAGTGTAAAGGGAACTAGCCATCTAAAGATTTATACAGCTTAGTAATTATGCCATTAATGGCAGAGTGCTAAGAAACCAAACAATAAAAAAAGCAATATCTGAGAAATTAACCAGTGAGATGCAAAAAGAAAAGGATTCTATTGAGGAGTAAAGGTAATAGATGATGTCAGAGAACAAACATTGGACAGAACAAACAAGCAAAAGAAAAAAAATTATATGAAATAAGACTATAGAAAAAGCTGAAAGGTAGAAAAAAAAAGAAATTAAAGGGGATAAAACTGAAAGAAAAAAAGTCCCCCAAAATAATCCCAATGAAGGAAAGAAAGCTAAAGATAATAAATAAATAATTGAGTCAATGAAAAAATCCCTGTGTTTTTGAATGAGTGGTTGTTTTCTGAGATATGCAGTGTTGGTATCAAGCCAGTTACAATTTTCTCCACCTCACTTAAGCTACACCATGGTGAACAACTTGCTCATATCACAAGTACACTATGCAGCCAATCAAGGTTTTCTTTAAGTATTCATGCCCAACAAAGCTTCACAAATGGAAAATATTAGTAAACATATTCTGTACTGTATTAATACATAATTCCTAACTTCTCCTGGTCCAGCAAAGTAACTGAGAATTTCATAACCTTCAAGAGCCAATGTCTTCATGTGCTTCAAAGAATTTAAAGGAAAAGATTAAATTTCTTCACAGATTTACTGTGTGCAAAGAAAACCTTATAAAAAGAACTTTATACTACTGAAAAAATGCTAAATTCCTTTACTGCTCATTTCTTTTTTTTGTTTGTTTGGTTTTTTTTTTTGTCTTTTTTGAGACAGGGTCTCACTATGCTGTTCAGGCTGGCCTCGAGCTCACTTTGTAGCTCAGGCTGGTCTCGAACTCACAACAATCCTCCTGTCTCAGCCTCCCGAGTGCTGGGATTATAGGCATGCGCCACCACGCCCGGCTTAACTGCTCATTTCTTTATGAAAAAATATATAACAGACACAGTCTATTTACAGCTCTAAACTGGCCTTGGTGAGTATCCACTATCAAATTCAAAATAAAATAAATTTTACAGTATTTCTAAGGGTTTATTAAAAGTTTTATCACTTCTACAATTATGCTTCATACTCACATATGCATTCCTAATGATAAACCCACTGAAGAGCTCAAAACATGCTTTTATTTTTTTTAATTTATTTATTTGTATTTTAACTTAAAGAGTGAAAAATAGAAGCAAAAACAAAGAACAAATGACATAAGCAGGGTAACATACCACGATACATATGCTACAGATTTTCAAAACATGAATAACTAATGTTATATATATATATATTTTTAATAAAACAATCCAACACAGATCAGCAGTCCACAATAGAAGCAAGTTATCTACAGAAATTGTTGACTTGAGCCTTTTACAGCTCAACATATTAATATAGCTTTACTTTTTTTTTACTTTTTTCTCATTAACTTTATTGAAAATCAATAATTATATAGCATATTGAAATTGTAGACAAATATTGGAATGTGAAAGACATAGATGTACACAGAGTGAATTTTAGAGAAACATTTCTGAAATGAATACATAGCATGATAGATTGCACATTATAAATGTATTATTTACAAACTTAAATGAATAATGGCAATAAACACTATCCAAAATAAAAATAGAGAAATAACTTACAGATCAGTCTTACAATAGTTCACTCTGTGGCAAAAATCAAGAAGCTTATATTCATATAATAAGAAATCTCAAAGTAAAAAAGGGGTAGGCAACAAATATTTAAAGACTTAAAATTTCTGAATTTAGTTGAAATTATAGCGCATTTCGAAGAAAAATGAACCTTCAGGAAAGAAATTTGAATAAAATCATACCAAGATACACAAAAATGAAATTGTCCAAAACCAAATGTAAATAAAAAATCATTACAATGTATACATTAAAAATATTAGCTATGGAAGACCAAAATTAAGAAGAATATTATCCACATTAGGAAAAAAAAAAAAGAGCAAGTAGATAAGAAACTAGAGTAATTAATTCAAAGGACTGTAAGACAAAAAGATTTGTCCTCATTGAATTTTATAGTTAGCAAACATAACTTTGAAAACTAAAAGTAAAATATTTTCCAGTTATACAAACTAGAAATATTCTAATACCTCCAGATGTAGTATATGGAAAATATGAAACAGCATAGTCCAGAAGGCAAGAAAAGCTGCTGTATGGTCCTGGATAAAGAATAAAGAGCTCTCAAAATTGCACTTATGCAGACTATGTAAAATATATTAGATGAACCCATTTAAAAGGTCACTGAAGGGGCCGGGGAGATAGTTAAGTGGAATAAGCACTTCCCTGGCAAGTGCAAGGTCCTCAGTTCAATCCCCAGTTCTGCCAAAAAACAAAAACAAAAACAAAAAAAGGTCACTGAAGATTTCTACAAATCGGTATCAATCTTACGTTGGGTTACATACACATTTTACTGTGTGTGTGTGTGTGTGTGTGTGTGTGTGTGTGTGTAAAAGACTAAGCAGAAGTAATATAAAGTTAATGGAAAATGGAAATATACCTTTTTTTGTATTTTAGGGAAGGGTTTACAGGGTGTTCAAGGTCTCATTACTAGATCGGACTCACAGTGATCTGCCTGTTTACAGCCTCTCAAGAGCTGGGATTATAGGTGTGCACCGCCATGCCCAGTCTCAGTCGCTGTATGAGCATACCCCAGGGGTGGGGCCAGCATGGCAGGCCTGGGGATTGAATCCCTGTCCCCTGTGCCTGCTTACAGGAACTTTAATCCACTGAGCTATTTGGCCAGCCTGAAATATACTTTTTAAAGTTTCTAATACTAGGAGAAAATACCATACCATATCTTATGAGTAGATTATAAGTCAAAGTATAAATCTAAAAACAAAAATTAAGATTAATGGGGTTGGGAAGATGGCTCAGTAGAATAAGCGCTTGCCTGGTAAACACAAGAGCCTGACTTCAATCCCCAGTTTAAAAAAAATTAGATTAAAAAATATTCAGAAAGTTAGGGTCTCACTATGCAGTTCAGGCTGCAGAAAGTTAATTAAATATTAACTAATTAAAAATATTTCAAAACAATTCAACCAAGTAAGTTTTCATGATAGTTAACAACTATTAAAAATAAAAAATAACATAAATACTAGAATGGCAAATATATGACCAGCACTTCTAACAATTTGGAGATAGGATATTGCACAAAGTTCTACTATGTCTTAGACAAGGACAGTGTCCATGACATTTACTAGTGGACAGATGTCACTTGTGGGACTGAACTACTGCTATTTCCTTTATATCCACCCTGTAGACCTGGGCAGAATCATGACCCATAGGGTGCAGAAGTCCATTTGTAGAGCATACTGATGGGAATATTTTGCTGCTGTATACAAAACAATAATTGAAAAACTGCTTTTGTATACCTATTCCTACTGTGTTTAACTGATTGCAATTTCTGTTCTCATTCATGGAGTTGTCATTTTCAACCCTCTCTAGAATATCTTTAGTAGTCTGTGTAGGGTTGGCTTTCTCATCATGAAATTCTTTAGTTGTTTGTCATAGGAGTATTTCACTTCCCCATTAAACTTGAAAGAGACATCTTCAGGGTATATCAGTCTGGGTTGGAATTTGTTTTCTTGCAAGACTTGGAATACATTGCTCCATGCTCTTCTTGACTTGATGGTTTGTGAAAAGAAATATGCTGTTATTCTGATGGGTTTTCCTTTAAATGTGATCTTTCTTTTCTGTTAGTGGCTTTTAGTATACTCTTCCTGTGCTGAATTTTTGGGATATTAATTATTATATGTCTGGGTATCCTTTTAACTCGGCTGATGTTCTTTGGAGTTCTGTACACTTCAGTTATCGGAATGTCAGATTGTTTCCCCACATTTGGGAAGTTCTATGCTATTACTTCTGTACATATTCTTTTTATATCATTTGTATTCACTCCTTCTTTCTTATTGATACCTATTAGTATTACATTGTTCATCTTTGCATCATCTTATAGATGTTGCATTATTTTTTCCTGCATCCTAGTTGTTTCTAAGAGATCTTTTCTTACCTTTTCACTAGCTGCAACAGTGTCTTAAAGGTCTGAAAGTCTGTACTCACTTTCATTCAAATGGTTTTGCCAGCTTGTGGTTGAAATTTTAAGTTCCTGTATAGCACTTTGAATCTGCTTCATGCATTCTATTTCTTTCCTAAGTTGCTCATTCAAGGATTCTATTTCTTTCTATTCTATATTTTTTATCACTGTATTCTTTAGAAGCACTTATTTCAACATTTGTTGTTGGGTGATTTCCTTACGATAGCCATTCTTTCTGGAGTGAGATGGTATCTCAGTGTTGTTTTTATTTGCATTTCATGAATGGCTAGCAATGTGGAGCATTATTTCATATATTTCGCTTCTTTAATTTCGTCCTTTGAGAAGTATGTATTCATGTCAGATGCCTATTTTTTAATTGGGTCTTTAAATTTGAGGGCCTTGTTATATCTTAATCTTTATATATTCTAGACAGCAGACCTTTGTCTGATTGCTTATTAGTTAGGATTTTTTCAAAATTTGTGGGTTGTCTTTTTACTCTGTTGACAATTTCTTTTGATGTGCAGAAACTCAAGAAGTTGATCCCAGCTGTTGATTCTATCAAGTGTTTCCCATGCGAATATATGTGTGTTCATAAACTCTTTACCTACCCCTATGTCTTCAAGAGTTCCTCCTACTTTCTCTTCCAGGAGATTGAGTGTTTCTGTTTTAATGTTTAGATCTTTAATCCATTTTGACTTTAGCTTAGTGCATGGTGATAGAGCTGGGTCAAGTTTTAGCTTTTGGCATGTAAAAAGCCAGGCTTTCCAGAACCATTTATTAAAGAGGCTATCTTTCTTCCAGTGAGTATGCTTGGCCCCTTTGTGGAAGATCAGATGGCTGAGTGTGTTCATAGATGCTTCTGCACCTTCTAATCTATTCCATTGATCTTCAGGTCTATTTCGTTGCCAGTACCAAGTTGATTTTATCACAGTGGCTCTATAGTATAATTTCAAGTCAGGAATTGTGATGCCTCCTGCCTTGTCTTTATTGGCCAAGATTGCCTTTGCTCTTCTAGGTCGTTTGTGGTTCCCAAATAAATTTTAGGAATGATTTCTCTATGTCTGGGAGGTATGTTGGTAGCAGTTTGATAGGGATTGCAGTAAATCTGTACAGCAATTTTGGGAGTATGGCCATCTTCACGATGTTGGTTCTTCCTATCCAGGAGCATGGAATATCTTTCCATTTTCTGAAATCCTCCATAATCTCTTTTCTTAGGGTGTTGTAATTTTCCATGAAAAGATCTTTGACCTCCTTGGTTAAGTGAATTCCAAGGTATTTCATTTTCCGCAGTGCTATTGTAAAAGGTATTGTTTCTATTGTTTTCCTTTCAGTGTGCTTGTTATCTGTGTAGAGAACTGCTATTGACTTTTGAGTACTGATTTTGTATCCTACTATGCTACTGAATTTATGTATCAGTTCTAGTCGTTTCTTGGTGGAATTTTTGGGGTCTTCCAAGTAAAGTATCATGTCATCTGCAAATAGTGATAATTTAATTTCTTCTTTACCTATTCTTATTCCCTTTATTTCTCCCTCTTTTCTAATGGCTGTTGCTAATGATTCCAAGACTATATTGAATAGGAGGGGTGATAGACGACATCCTTGTCTTGTACCTGATTTAACAGTAAAAGATTTCAGTTTTTCCCCATTTAGGATTATATTTAGCTTTTAGGTTGTCATAGATGGCTTTTATCAAGTTAAGTAGAGTCCATCTATTCCAATTTTCTGTAGGACCTTGAACATGAATGAGTGTTGGACTTTGTCAAAAACTTTCTCTGCATCAATTGAGATGATCATGTGGTTTTTAGATTTCAGTCTATTAATATAATGTATTACATTTATAGATTTTCGAATATTGAACCATCCTTGCATCCCTGGGATGAATCCTACCTGGTCATGGTGTATAATCTTCTTGATGATTTGCTGTATTCTATTTGCCAGGATTTTATTGAGTATTTTTGCATCTATGTTCATGAGGGAGATTGGCCTGTGGTTCTCCTTTGTGCTTTTGTCTTATAGTATTTCTCTTTTTACTTGATTATTTCTGATCTGATTTCCTCTGTATTTTCTGCAGTTGTTTCTTTACTTCTGACGCTATTATTTTAGAAAATTCTGGTGTATGATTTCCAATTTCTTCTATGCTATTGTCTCCTGCATTTGTTCTGGGTGGGCTCGGGGCCTGAGACTCCATTTTGCTCCTCTCTTTGTCCTTTTGTAAAACACTGTCTTCTGAGCTTTGGTGTAGAGCTTTGATAAGAGTTATTAGCTTAGCACCTTATCTCGATCTACCAAGTTCAAACTCATCCAGGTGGGTGTGGCTTGGGTCTGGCTGCTGTGCTCCACTTTTTCCTGCTGCAGCCCTTGCAGATGAACTGGCTGTGCCACTCTGGCAAGATGTTGTGCTCCTGGATCAGCTGGTGGGTCTTGCCTCTAGACTCTTTGTAGGGAGTTCTGCCCTAGGGTTCCATACCCAACATGTCTGATGGAGGAAGTTCCACTCACATGCTGGGTCTGGGCACTGGCTCAAAGGATGATCCTGCAGGCCTCAGGCAGTCCCACTCACATGGGAGGCCTGGGTCGAATCCAGAGATTTGTTTAAATCAGAGGTTCAAGATTTGGAAGCTAGTTTGGTTAATTCAGTATGTCCAAAGTTTTGACTCAAAATCACCAAGTTTGGGAGCCTTCCTTCTTAGGGCTTCTTCATGTGATCCCCTTTATGACATGGCACTCCCCTTCTTGGAATCTTGGAAGATGGTTCACATGCCTGGTTTATTTCCTTGGGCATGTACAGAAGCTTCTGCTCAAGGTACAGTCACTCTAAAGTGAAGTAATGGAATTATCACTAAAAGGTCATCTTGGGGCCGAGGAGATGGCTCAGCAGAATAAGTGCTTCTCTGGCAAGCACAAGGGTCTGTGTTCAAACTCCACTATCATTTAGGTATCACACACGATCACCTTCATGCTACAAAGGCAAAGCTGAGTAGCTGTAATGGAGCTATAATAGCATGCGAAGCCCGAAGTATTTGCAATTTATTCCTTTATAGAAATAGTTTATTGACCTCTGCTGAACTGTCGGCAACTTCCAGAATGGTCAGGTTCAAAAGCTGGAAGAAACTGCGTGCTTTGAAGAAGGTCGTTACTCCGCCCCTGCTGACTCTGCCATGTAGTAAGGTTCTGGTTTTACTTTATATACCTTGTTTTTATGCCTTTCTGCTGGATGGTTAAGACCGAGTTAAAGCAAGACCTATACAATAAGAAATGTAACTTTTGTATTTGATAAGGTCAGTCAGGTACCCTCAGGGTTTATCGTGTAACCCTGTACCACACTTTGTAGATCCCTTGTTAGTGTCAGCCATGTGGATGAGTCACAGCCATTGCTTGACCAATTTGCTCTCTGTGAAAGCCTGAGAGAAAGTTTTCTCTCCATGTGACTCTCCTTAGGCACATTCTACATCATCAATAACATTCTTCTGTGGCCCCATAATCTCCTTGATCAGAAAATTTGAGGCCCTACTAAGTTACATGATGTTACAATACAAATTCTCCTATGTCCTGAGTCTCATGCTTTTCTTTAAATGTCATTCCTCATCCAGTACATTTCCTTTATCTTGTAGCCTATAACTGTCTTTCCTCTTAAAATCAACACAAATTTCGGGGCTGGCCAGATAGCTCAGTGGACTAAAGTGCCTGCTTAGGCAGAGCACAGTGGTCAGGGTTCAATCCCCAGTATGCTATGCTGGCCCCTGAGATGTCGATTGAGACTGGGCATGGGGGTGAGCGCCTATAATCCCAGAGCTTACAAGGCTAAAAACAGGAAAATGTCTACGAGTCCGATCTGTGTGGTGAGACCCTGTAGACTCTATCCTAAATATATAAAAATATAATAATTATTCTACTGTCTTTGGGGCCCACAGCAGAAACTGATTTTATCTATATTCACTTTTTTATGGAAAAAAGGGTAAAAAAAACATAACACGATGATAGGAGAATAACAACAGGATTTTTTTTTCCAGAACCAGGGATTGAAACAACAGTTACTGCATTGCAAATTATTACAACATATTACAATACGTTGCATATTATTACCATTAAAGTAGTTACGTAGCACACAAGATATGGGCATAAAAAATTCTTTAATTGATGTAAGAACAAATACATTCACTACTACAAATTTTATATATTACACAAGTAAAATATTTTTACTGTGAAACAATTCCAATAATACAAAAAGGAAAATTCTAATTACTCCTTCAGTGTTCATTTGCTTTCTCTCCCAAGTTATCCACTACACTGGGCTTACTAAAGATCTTTCCAAATTTTTCTCAATAGCAAACTTAGATATAAATATGTACTTATATACATATACAAAAGAGTACTGTATGACACATTCCCATACCTATTATTCACCACTTTAACTTGACACTTGAGAAAACTGGACAAAACTTCTAAGTGGTGGGCTACTGAGATCAGTCCAGTTAGGCAACAGTTTCTTGAAGTATCAACAACAACCATCTACTGTTGGCCTACATCATGCTAGGTAGGGTAGAGAGTATAAGGCATGGAGCAAAACAGGCATCATCCTTGTCCCATAGAGCTAAAAGTCTTTTATAAGACAGAGGATCAGGTATATAGAATATCTAACCTTATTCTGAGAAGATACATTCCAACACCCCAGTAGAGGGTTGATCCTACAAAACCTTACCTATACTATTTTCCTACACATAGATACCTATTTAAAAAATTTTATAAACCAGCCACAGTAAAAGATTAAAAATGGTAATATTATAATAAAACAATAATAACAATATACTGTTACACAAATGTCATACTCTCTTGAAAGTCAAGAGATATGTTTTAGTGTTTTTGAACCACAGCTGACTACAGGTAATTGAAAATAGAGAAAGAAAAAAATGCAGAGGAGGGACTACTATGTAAGGATTACATACAACATCTTCCAAACCACTTATAATAATAACATTATTAGTAACAGCTATTATTATATTATTGTAAGGACAGCTGAACATAAAGGTGCTTCAGTTAGCCAATGCACTAGTACCATAATTATAATAATATAATTATGTTGGGGTCAGTAGTCATCAACTAAAAGGCTTCTACTCCCAGAAAAGCAGATGCATCAGTAAATGGCTCTCCTCTCCCTTTCATGGGGATGCTAATAATATAAAGGTTTGGATTAATTTCAGCACAGCTTTTCCTAGCCTTTAAATAGAAAAAGAAATAGAAAGACCATGCTAATAGAGATGTAGGCTAGAGTGGTGATTTCAACTTTTCAGAAGCCAAACTAACCAAATAAAGAATATATCAAGAACTTCTGACTTCATCAAAAGTGAAAATTTTGTGATTTAAAGAACACTATCAAATAAGTTAAAAGTTAACCCATTGAATGGGAAAGTATGTTTGCAAATCACATTATCTAAATGAGGGATTAATATCCAAAATCTATAAAGAAATATAAAAGTCAGTACCAAAAAAAATAAATAAATAAAATTCTTATTGATGTAACAGGGCTTGAATAGATATTTTTCCAAAGAAGATGAATAGCCAAGAAGCACATAAAAGGATGCTCAACATCTCTACTTCTTTTATTTTAAAGATAATAAGAAACAACAAAAATGATATAGACTTTCCAACAAAGATGATAGGAAATTAATAATGGCTATTCTATTGCATCCCAGCAACATCACTTTTTAAAGAAATGCAAATTAGAACCATTGAGATATGACTTCACACAATTAAGATGGCTATTATCAAAAAGAAACCAAAAAGAACGGAAAATAACAAGTGTTTATGGTCCTGAGGATATGGAAAAATCAGAATCCCTGTGGATAAGAAGGGAAAATAATAGCTGTTGTACAAAAAGAGAACAGTGACTCCTTAAAAACTTAAAGACACAGAATTAATATGACCCAGCAATTCCACTTCTAGGTACATAAAGTTGAAAAATCCAAAAATAGGTTCAGGTATTTGTATACCCTTACTAAAAGCAGTACAATTCACAATACCCAAAAGATAGATGCAACAGATGTGCAACAAAAAGTGGCTGGATAAAGAAAATGTGCCTTAGATCCAAAATGAAATATTAATCAGCATTAAAAAGGAAGAAAGTTCTGTCACATGCTATGATGTGGATAAGCCATGAAGACACTGTGTAAAGTACAATAAGTTAGTCATAAAAGGCCAAATACTGCATACAGGCACCCAAACTGATTAAATTCATGAAAGCAGAAAATATAATAGTGGTTGCCAGATGCTGAATAAAGGGAAGAATAGGGAATTAGTTTTCCACTAATAGGCATAGTTTGCTTTGCAAGATGAAGTTTTAGACATCTGGACAAAATGGCTCAGGCCTATAATTCCAGCATTCTGGGAGGGCAAGGTAGAATTCCAGTCTGAGCTAGACTGGATATCTCACTAATTTAACAAGACTATGTCTTAAAATTTTATAAAAGGGCTAAAGATGCAACTTTGAGTGAAGGTCTTAAATTCCAGTACCAGACATTACCCCCAAAAAAGGTTTTAGATATATATATATCTCTCTCTCTTTTTTTTTTTTTTTTGTGATGAGCTCAGTCTACCCTGTGGGTGGGGCTGGTGTGCCATATGGTGCTGGGGATTGAACTGAGGTCCCTGCATGCTTGCCTAAGCAAGCACTTTAGACCACTGAGCTATCTCACCAGTCCCTATACAACATATTCATATGCTACATTTACAAAACTATGTAATATCACAGAACTATAAATTTTAAAATGCACTAATAATTTGTGTTATATCTATTTTACCACATAAAAAGCATGGGTTAAGCTCAAAGTGAATCTATACATTAACAATGTTCTGAACCACAAAAGATTTAATTTAAAAATAATGTTTTTTAAATGAAAAAGTCTTAGGAGTCCATAGAAGACAAAATCATTCTGAGGACATTACACTTACTTAAAAGCAGAATATCAAAATGTCCTACATAACTTCCACTTGATTCAAGATTTATTATTTATAATTTGGCAAGAGCAAAAGTTGAGATTAAAAAAAAAAAAACACTTTCAGAACACAAAAAGGACATATATTTCAAAAAGTCAGAAGCACCAAGGTCAGAGGGATAAACTTAACTTTCATAACATGCTACGAAAAAGATAACCAAATTACTCAGGAAATGTGACCCTGAGAAAGATTATAAAACTGTTTCTCAAGCAGTATGGCACAAAAAAGCAAAATTATTCAAGCAATACAAAAGCAAAAAAAAAGGGACTAATATACCTTTCTACATAGGCATAAGGTTTTTAACATCTAAGTAATGGCACAAAAGATTATTTTGAAGCCTTAAAACAAATTTATGTGCATAAAAGCATGTATCAAAAAAACCCCACCTATTTTCTTAATGCAAAGAACTTGGCAAATTTCTCATCCTAATAAAATACAAACTAGGGTTTGTTTGTTTTTTTTTTTTTTTGCTTAAAAAAAACTACCTTAAAATTATAGATATATAGGGGACAAAAGACAACAGTAGGATTAATTTTGTTAATATTCCTTAAACAATACAGTCTACAGATGAATCTCCTAACTCCTGCCAGGGCTGGGGAGATAGTCTGGCAGTCTAAGCACCTTCCTGGCAAGCGCAAGCACCCAGGTTCAATCCCCAGACCCAGGGTATGCCATGCCACTCCCAAAACCAGGAGTGATGGCACACACTTGTAATCCCAGCTGTGCAGACTAAGGGAAAAGGATCACTACGAGTCTGAGTTGCATAGGAAGACCCTGTACCATATGAATAAATAAATTTTTTTTTAAAGGCATAAAAAGCCCAAACTGTATAATCATTTAAAACTAAAGACCCAGGCCGGCAAGATAGCTCAGTAGACTAAGTGCCTGTTTAGGTAAGCACAGGGACCAGGATTTGATCCCCAGCACCACATGCCCCCCCAAGCCCTGCCCCACTGAGCCAGCCACAAGTCCGGGCGTAGTGGTGCACACTTGTAATCCCAGTGCTAGGGAGGCTAAAAACAGGAGGATCACTATGAGTCCAAGCTACATAGTGAGACCCTGTACCAAATACATAAAAAAAGAAAAAGAAATAAAACTAAAGACCCAATTTATCCTCATACTATCCTAGACTTTAGACTTCTGGAAGAAATTTCCAAGCTCAGTGATTCCAGAGTTCATTGGTTCAAAGCCCATGTCACCGGGCCTGGGAGATAGCTCAATAGAGAAAGTGCTTCCCTGGTAAGCGCAAGGGCCTGAGTTCAATCCTCAGTTCCACAAAAAAAAAGCCAAAGTCATTATTTAAAATCATATGCATAACATAGAATATTTAAAAACATATGACTATACTCTGAGATATTACAACCTCCATAAAGTTATTAAAGTTATTTTATTACTATATTCTACTATTATAATTAAGACTAACAGGCAGCTACCCAGAATAAATATATAAGGGAAGAAAAGATTATGGGCCAGTACATGAGGAGTAGGGGCCAGCCTGTGCTTCTTCTGGTTAACAATGTCGAAGGAAAAACTTCTGAAGTGTATACAGTAAAATCATCTGGCATATGAGCACTTTACATGGTTTACTGAATTACAGATGTTTATGAAACCTAGAAACATCCTAAGCTCCAGTCAATAGTCTGCCTTGTAACATCCTATGCTACCCTAGACACTCCCAATGCTAGTTTATGCCATCATCCTGAGACAGAAGCCTGCATTCCATTCTGCAGTCTCAACAAGCCTTAGCTGATGGCCTAGCTGGGGGACCTCTAAATAAATCAGGTAACCACCTAATAAAAGGCCTAGCTGCTACCTAATCAAACTACAGTGAAGCTCAGTAGTTGAAAGCCCAACCATGTTTGAAGGGCTTCAACTTCACATTGTAGAGCCTCATTCTTGGATAAATAGATAACCAAAATTCATCAGTTTGAGGAAAGCTTATCAGCATGAAAGACAAAGAACAGAACAGAGACAATGCAAGGTAAAGAGGAATCTTAAACTGTAATTAATAATCTTAGAGAAATAAAAGAAGGTATGTATCTGTGAAACTGTAATAGTATTCTTTTATGATTGATATTACAAATCGAGGCCACCAAAATTCTAAGGGAAAAAAGAAAAATGAAATAAACACAGTCCTCAAGAGAAAAAAAAATTCAAAGGGAAGATAATTTACAATCTAGACTTCTGTACCTTACCAAATTATTAATCAGACTTAAAACAAAAATATTTTCAGGCTTTCCAGAACCAGAAAAATCTTTTTTTTTTCTTCATCAGAATACTATGGGAGTATATACCTCAACAAAGCACAAAGGACAAAACATAGTAAGATATGAAATTAAATTCAGGAAAGAGACGAAGAGATGACCAAATATGGCAGACTCAGAGAGTAGTCAATCCAAATTAAGAGTTCCTCTATCATTCTCTATCTCTGACCAGGCATAAATATCAATCCACTAAGAAACAATTAAAAATCAGGAAGTCTTTCTTGATTCCCTGTTAGACCCCAAATTTAACATCTTCATCATTTTGCTGGCTAAGTAGCTTACCAATTTATTAATTTCTTTCCATCTCCATTGCCATCATCATATTCTAAGTTTCCATCATCTCCCTTATGGTCTATTGTAATGAGCAGTTAAGTACATTGTACCCTGCACAAGATATTTTCCACATAACTACAGGTGATTTTATAGAAGATCACTCATCCTACTACTTAAAATCTTTCAGTGGCTCTCATTCCACCTTCAATAAAATACAAACTTGAAAATCTAGCCCCCCAGGTTTCTGTAAACTCTGGTGCCTGACTACCTCTAGAATTCTCATTTCATTTCTCTTCCCCACACTCTCTACATTCCAACCACAGTGGCTTTGCAAGTCTTTGAGCACACAAAGCTTCATCCTGAGTATTTCCTATTTCACAATGAACTATCCTCATCTTTCATGATTCAACTTAAATGTCATCTTCAGAGAGAGCTTTCCTGACCATCAATTCTCAATTAGCCCCTTACCAGGCCAGTTTTTCTTCATTTCCTTTCTTTAGAGAATTAAAAATAGGGGGTTTTATCAACTAAATTATGATAGTTTCCTGGTGAAACAGCATGTAACTATTTAAATGAAGTCACTCTAAAGGTATTTAGTATATACAGAATACATGACTAAGCAAGTCTTTTTGAGACAGGGTCTCACCATGCAGTTCAGGCTGGCCCTGAACTCATTTTGTAGCCCAGGCTAGTCTCAAACTCGCAACAATCCTCCTGCCTCATCCTCCTGAGGCATATACTACCCCACCCAACCTTATCAAGACAACTGTTAAGACTAACAAGACAGTTGAAGAGAATTTGCTCTACTAGCTATCATACTAGTCTATAAAGCTATAACAGTTAAGACACAGTGGAAATGTTATAAGGACAATGAGGCGGATAGACTAAACAGAAAGTCTAGAAAGAGGACAACATATGATACAAATTTGATTGAGAAGGACAGCTTTGCAGATCCTTGGGCAAAGAATTGTCTCCTCAACAAATGATGCTGGGTCTATCAGGTATCCATGTGAGAAACTATATCAGTATCTCTCTTCATACTTTATAGGAAAAAAAAAAGTCTATTAGTAATCAAAAAGGAAAAATGAAAACTTTAAGATTTTTATAAAAGATGCATGTTTTTTTGCTTTCCTGGCAAGCGCAAGGGCCTTAGTTCAATCCCTGGTTCTGCCAAAAAAAAAAAAAAAAAAAAAAAAAAAAGATGTATGTTTTTTACAAAGGCTAGAGTTTCTTAGATCTCTCTCCCTCCCTCTCAGATACATATGCAAAAAAAAAAAAAATTTCAGTAGACCCAGGTAGAACTGAGTTACTTCTCCATCCCTTTTTTAATTTTATCTTAAAATATGCTTTCAGTAAGTTGCTCAGGCTGGGCCTTGAACTTGTGATTCTTCTGTCTCAGCCTCTGAACTAGCTAGAATATTTTAAAATCCATACAGAAACAGAAATGACCCCTTTACAAGATTAAAAAAAAAAAGATATCCTCAAAAGAAATCTAAATTATCAGTAACATATGAAAACATTTTCCCACAAGCACAATGAGTTCAATCCCCAGTACCACAAAAAAAAAAAAAAGAAAAGAAAACATTTTATCACACTGGCAATCAGAGAACTATAAATTAAATTCATAATGTGATACAATTTCAAATTCAAGTCTGGCCAGATAGCTCAGTGGATTAAAGCACCTGCTTAGGCAGATGATATAAATTTGACTGAGAAAGATAGCTCTGCAGATCCCCAGCCTGCTGTGCTGGCCCCCATCCTGGGCACAATGAGATGGTGAAAGAAACTGGGCGTGGTAGCATGTGCCTGTAATCCCAGTTCTTGGGAGGCTGAAAAACAGAAAGGTTCACTACAAGTCCAATCTATGCAGTGAGGCCCTGTAGAACCAGTGCTAAATACATTAAAAAAGAAAAGAAAAAGAAAATAACAAACTCATCAGTTTGGAAAAATTCAAGCCTGACAATATCAAGTATTGATAAGGCTACAAAGTAATGGCAATTTTCATTAATTTCTGGTGGAAGGAAACTGATATAATCCAGTTATATTTAATGAAAAAGAAGATACACATGACCCAAGAACCCACTAGGGAAAGGTAGCTTTCAGACTTTTTTTCATCAGTGACATTATTCACTGCAACTCAGAACATATATACCTATTTAACTGAAATGAAAATTGACAATACAGTGCTTATTCTTACTATGTATGACACATTTTGAAAGTTTCCATCCTGTTCTTATTCATTTCTTAAATGTTGGAGTGACTCATTCTATTGATTTTACATCCAGCAATGGGTAAACAAAGCAAATTCTAGAAATTCTGTCTCAGAAAATATTTTCATATATATAACTTCTTATGCACATGTAAGAAAATGTTCACTGTAATGCTCTTTATCAAAAAAAATTTAAAAATTAATTAAAAAACAGGCATACTCATGAATGAGATATGATAGGAGTAATAGAGTTGCTCATATTAACACTGGCAAGTCTCATTAACTTAAAACTTAAGTCTCATTAACTTAAGCAAAACAAGAAAGGTGAAGATGATTATAATATTTGTATTTTAAACAAAAAATAACATCACATATTATTTAGAGGTACATTTATGTATATAATGAATATATAATGTATGAAGCCCCTCAAAGGGAAAAAGGGGAATGAGATTAAGAACATATTAAAAGGGGTGGGGTGGAGAGATAGCTTCGCTGTCTAAACACCTGCAAGGCAAGTGCAAGGACCCAGGTTCAATCCCATGTACTGCAATCTGTGCCAGACACTGAAACAGGGAGTGGTGGCACATGCCTGTAATCCCAGTGCTGGGGAGGGTGAGACAGGAGGATTACTGAGTTGGAGCCGAGTAGCAAGACCCTGTGCCAAATAAATAAACAAAAGATTTTAAAAAAAAAGAAAGTCATATAAAAAAAAACAAATACACATCTATCTATATACTATAATATTCAAAGCTGTTCAACTTCAAAATTAAACTGTGGCTTCCCAGGACAGCAGTATCCTTCTAGACACAAGAGAGTTCAGTCTGCTGGGCTTAGGGAGCAAGACAGCCAAACTAAGGTCAGCTTCAAAGCTTCTAGCACTCATGTTCTTAAACTGTTCTATTTAGTAATCAAGTACTTGCACTAAGTATCTATTTTTGATAAAATGCAGAACAAGGGCAAAAAATGCAACAAGTAGTTGTGGGTGGATGAATGTCAGAGCAGATGCCCCAAACACCACCATGTGCCAGTAAGGTTGAGTCACCGCAATATGCTGAAAAAAGATACTGAGGCTCAGCTGCCACAGGTTGCAATAAGCGCTCTCTGCTTTCCTCCCCGTTATCCTTGCCAAGCATCACTCCAGAATGGTGAACAGACACTTCGATATCTTCAAGATTACAAAAAATCGCTAAAAATGAAAAAATATGGCATCCTACAAATAGCACATGCTTGTGATCAAAGTAACACAGAGCACAGAATTAATAAACATTCAGTAAGCTCATGAAATAATTCTTCAAAATCAGTTATCTGGTCCCTTCAGATCTCAGTATACATTTTACCTAAAAGAGTAAACCAAATATTGTAAGACACCATAAATAATGTTTAAAATATCAACTCATTTGCCAGGGAAAATCACTAAAAGGACTGTATGCAACAGAATTTAAGAATTAAATTACCACTCTAATAAATGTCCTTCCAAGCCACCAGAACAAATCACTCTGATCTTTAATATAGGAACTTCCCTCGAAAAACACTTAATTTCACGTTATATGTGAGGACCAGGGAGCACAAGCACCTGCCTGGCAAGCAGAAGGTCCTGAGTTCAACCCATGGAACCAAAAAAAGAAAGAAGAAACATTATATGTGAAAGATACCATGGCAGACCTACAAGAGACATAAAAAAATTAAACAACTCAATCCTTAAAGATACGAGGACTAGCCAGATAGCTCAGTGGACTAAAATGCAGCAGCTGGGGTTCAATCCCCGATGTACTGTGCCTGCCCGGCGCCCACAGCTCATTGAGATGCATTGAGACTGGATGTGGAGACACAAGCCTATAAACCCAGCATTTGGGAAGCTGAAAACAGAAAAACCACTACGAGTCCCATCTTTGTGGTGAGATTCTGTAGACCCTGTACTAAATACTTTTTTAAAAAAGATACTGATAACCTATAGTACATTTTGGAAACATGTCTTCAACAAAGTAGAAAAATCTATAGGTGCTATAAAGAAAAAAAGATAAACTGCTATTTAAAAAAAGAAAAAAAAATCTTGCCTGTCCATCCCCTATATCCCATGTCTAGAAAACCTAGGAGGAGGTTAACTGGCTATATACTACGATTGGTTCTTCTGACCTCTACAAATCAGTCTCCTCATTTGATATCTTCAATGTATACTGAGTTTCCCAACTCACATAGCCCTTATGTGTAGCAAATCTGAAATAAAAGGAAATTCCAAGTGACACACTAAAAAGAAGTCATATTTCTGTCATTGTTTTGCAATGGAAATTTGAGGGATTTTGACAGAGAAAGGAAGAAAAAAATTTCTAACAAGCTTCTAAAGAACTTTCATGAATCTTTCAGACAAGTACTACATAGAAGACATCAATAACATACACATCTAATACTAACTGATTCTTGACAAATGTGCCAAAAACATGTATCAGAGGTGCCAGGAAAACTAGACAACAACTTGCAGAAGGTTGAAACCTAATCCTGATCTCCCACCAGAGAAAATAACTAGAAATGGGTCAAACATCTTGGACTTGACATTACTAAGGAAAAATGTATGGGAAGCACTTCAAAATATTGATATTGGCAATGATCTTCTGGATATAGCTCCAAAAGCACAAGAAACAAAAGCAAAATAACCTTACATTAAAAAACTTGTTTACAGCAAATGAAACAATCAACAGAGTAAAAAGATGATCTACAATATAGGAGAAAATATGTACCAGGTATTCATCTGACAGGATTAATATCTATAATACATAAATAACTAAAAACAAAAAACAACAACAAAAAAAAATCCTGAGTAATCTAAGTTCAAGCCCAAACCGGCCACCTTAGCAACTTGGAAAGACCCTATTTCAAAATTTAAAAAGGGCTGAAACTGTAGGTCATGCAGAGGCTGGAAGGAAGGAAGGAAGGAAGGAAGGAAGGAAGGAAGGAAGGAAGGAAGGACGGAAGGAAGGAGAGAAAGAACAAAGAAAGGAGGGAAGGAAAAAGAAAAGGGAAAAAAAGAGGAAGACAGCCAATGAATACATGCAAAAATGTTCAATGTTGCAGGGAAATGCAAATCAAAACTATACTAAGATAAAATCTCACCCTAGTTAGAATGGCTATTATCAAAAAAAAAAAAAAATTAAACTTAAAAAAAATAGCAAATGCTGGCAAGGATATAGAGGAAAAGAATTCATACACTGCTGGGGAAAATGTAAATTAGTATAGCCACTGTGGAAAACAGTATGGAGGTTCCACAAAAAATAAAAAATAAAAATAGTACTACCATATGATTCTGCTACCTAAAGAAAATACTCCTGGGTATATACCAAAGGAAATGAAGTCAGTGTACAAAAAAGATACCTGTATATCTATGTCTACTGCAATACTATTCCCAAAAGCTATGATATGAAATCAAACTGTGTCCTCACCATAGATGAGTGAAAACATGATACATGCACACAATGAAATATTCAAACATAAAAAGGCATGAAATCCTATCATTTGCAGTAAAACAGAACTGTTGAATCTCATATTAAGTAAAATAAGCCAGATAGAAAGACAAGTATCCCCTGTTCCCTCTTATATGTAAAAATAAAAAATGAGAGGATTATTACTAGGGGCTCATGAGGATGCAAGAAGGCAGGAAATGGGGAGAAAGGGTGGAAGGAAGGATGGATGTATATGATCAATGCATATTGTATGGATGAATGGAACTACCACAGCAAATCTCATGAACATACAAACCTAATATATGTTAATTTTTAAAAAGAAAAGAAGACATCAGCAATGCTCTGAACTAAGGTTTTCCACATAACTTTCTGCAGAGCAACTCTGTTAATGCAGATCAAGGCATTTTTGTTTTCTAAAACTACAAAAAGTAAATTCCATAACTACTTAGTATAGTTTAGATGTCAAAAGGACTTCAAAAGGCCATATATTAAAATAAACCTCTTTTTAAATTGATTATTTCATTACAATTATGAAAAGCTGGCTATCATAATATTAAATGTCATTAAATGTGCTTTCAAATATTTCTTACGCAGAACTAGTCCAGACAGGCCAGGACCAGTGGGCTTATTTCAAGTTTATCATCAGTTCCACTATTTGCACTTAAGAACTGAACACTGAGGAATTTGGGAATACCCAAAATGAAATCTTCAGAAAAAAAAGCAACATGCCTTTTAACTAGTCTCTCAGAACACTAAGAAAACAAGGAAGTGCAGGTGTATATCACCTAATATAAAGCAGTTGCCAGTCTACCAGCCACCAGTCCCATCAGACCTTCAATACTCTGAAAGCAATGTTGTGATAAGCTAAAGAGCAAAAAATTATTTCTGTAACCTAATTATTCAGGCCAGTAAGCACCTCAGGCTCACAAGTTTCCTTTTGTAAATGACAGCTTTACTAAGACATAATTCACACACCCTTAAGTGTACAATCAGTTGTATTAGTGTATTCAGAAAGCTGTACTATCATCACTACCATCTAAATTTAGAACATTTCTGTCATGCCCAAAAAAAAGCTCCACATCCATTATCAGGTACTTCTTAGTCCCCTCTGCCCCTGGCAACCTATAACTTACTTTCAGTATTCACAGACTGATCTATTCTAGACATTTCATATAAATGGAGTCATACAATATAATATATGATGTTTTGAGGCTTTCATCCAGCACAGTGTTTTTGAGGTTCAACCCTGCTACAGCATGAATAAGTGTTTCACTCCTTTTTTATGGCTGAATTTATAATCTATTTTTGGATATATCACACTTGTTTTTCTATTTATCAACTGATAGACTTTTAAGCTAAAATTTGGGGACTGAAAACCTTAGTCATCTAACTCAGTTATTCATTTTATTAACAAAGAAACAGATCCAGTGAGAAAATTCTGGCCACATCTGTCTAAAATAGGAATCTCGCTCCACAGCTGAGATGCCTTTGTTTCAACAAGCTCACCTCCTTCCTAGAAAAGGAGAAACTCCTTAATGGGTATGATCCAAGTAGCAAATGCTAGAGGGGCTTGGGTGGAAAGGAAAAGGAATTAGATACAATTAGGTTATTCTCATTAAGCTAATAAAATATAAGACCAGCAGTTTTAAATCTTCAAAAAAGAGATGAGCACAAAGAAGAAATAAAATTTAAAAAGGAAAATAAGAGAAGGCCAGAAACTGAAGTGTTCCAAGTCCACTTGATGATCTTTTTATTTTCTGATCTAGAAGAAACATTAGCTGATTTCATGATGCCATAAAGATAACACTAAAGTAAAAGCAACAAATGACAAGAAATGAACACATCAAACAAAGTCTATCAATCTACTTTCTGCAGTAAGGGCCACTAGAAAATACCCTCTTGAGATCTGACCCTGATGACTTCAATCAGAGATAAAGTTTATGTAAAGAAAACTCCAGAGACACCAATCTCTATCTAGCTTGTCTATAACAATCTGGGAAATTCAGACTAAATGAATTCTAACCATAATCTCTAATTTATAACCTTTACTTTCTACCAATATTTACGAGCTGGAAAGCCTCTCTAAGCATCTGACCTGTTGCTTGAGTACCTGGTACAAAATTCTAAACCAGTAAAAAAATTCAAAGGTCAATTTCTAACCCCTGACTATTCTAAGAATAGTTTGTAAAGCCCCTCCAAGGTAGTTAACTTTACTACTTCAAAGCAACAAAACAAGTTAATTAGCTTCTGTCAACTCCGCCACAGTTCTTTCTACCACATCCTTTTTTTAATAAATTTATTAATGAATGTCTGTAGTTCATGCAGCTTACAACCATCTTGGGGAGTGGGCACATATATGTATTATAGTTTTTTTTATTCCCTTTCCCTTTCTCACACCCTCTCTCCCTCCATCTCTAATTTCCCCATCCCATTTTTCATACTTGTTGATATTATTATTCTTAGTTCATGTTATATTCTGTCCCTTCAACAAATGGGCATGGTGGCTCATGCCTACAATACCAGAACTCTGAGAGGTAAGGCAGGAGGATCACAAATTCAGGCCCAACCTGGGCACCTCATGACTTAGTCAAGACCCTTTCTCAAAATTAAAAAACTAAAAAAAACTGGAGATATAGCCCAGTGTGACCATAAAAAATCCCCACTACCATAAAAAATAAACAGGGTCAATGTATACCTGCCACTAGCAAGTGTATATATACTTATTTACTTATATCCATTTATCAAAAGTAAACAGATACAAATATTTTGATTAATGAAACTGAAGACAATGCCAAATCTTTTAAAAAGCAACCTACTATTCCAAAGTGTCTTAGTACTATTTTTCTTTCTACTGAAAAACATAAATCTATATCCTTACATCCAAGTGTTTATTCTGTTTAGACAAAAGATAGGAAGATTTTTAGAAAGGAAAAAAGTCCAACAAGGAAAACTAAAAAGATCAAGAATGCGATACTTCTAGTAAGAAAAAGTGATGGGATATGTCTAAAGGTCACCAAAGCCACTTGATAGAGCTCCAACAGCAAAGCCAGCAATTAAGCAACAACAAAAAAAATGAAGAGCTATTGTACAGCTGCTCTTTGATTTAAAATGGGGTTATAGCCCTATAAACGTCCTCAGAAACTAAAAATATCAGACTGAAAGTGCCCTGAACACACCAGAGCTTAACAACACAGTACACTGACTGTAGTGTGTCAGTCACTTGTTAACTGCCGCTGCCAACATCAAGGAAGTGAACCACATATCACAGGTCTGAGAAAAAGTAAAAGTCCAAAATTCAAGTACAATTTCTACTGACCGTACATGACCTTCACACTATCATGAAGTCAAAAACTCATAAGCTGAACCATCTATTCTTGAATTACAATGCATAGAATAAAATGAATACCTAAAACTTCATACTGACATAAATATTTATTTACTAAGTAAATAACTGAGAAAAAAAGACAGTGCTTTCTTATAATAGGATTCACATTAATAGATGTGTAGGAAATGAAAAAAATAGAAAATCACTCTTAGACAAGCCCCAGAGTAGTAACAAGTGCAGTCAAGAACTCTCAGTGAATGTTAAAATTAATGGACTAAAGTATGTTGAGAAAATGGACAAAAGCATAGTCTTCAGGCATTGTTTCACAAGATACTAATTACAAAGGACAAATGAGATAACTTTACTACATAAAAACACCTGACTGACAAAATCTTAACCAAGTGATCAAAGTTAACATACTAGTAGTAAAAAGACATAGAAACATCATGTATTCCTTCATCTGATGCACTGGGATCCAAAGTATTCATGAAAGGAAAATTCATTTTTCATCATAAGGAAAGAAAAATAATACAGAAACCCATATACAGTTAACATTTTACTTCTTTTACAGTGGCAAAGTCACTAAGACCAAAGAAAGAAAAAGTAACTGTCAGAGATTAAGAAGACTAAGAAGACTTGACAATTAAATTCATATTCTGAACTGGATCCTTGACCCAAAAGAAGACACATGAAAGGAAAAACTAGCAATAGTCAAATAGGACCTGTAGAATAATTAATAATATTGAAAGAATGTTCATTTACATCTATACTTTTTTGGAACCCTAATTTTATTTCAAAATAAGATGTGTTTTTTAATGCATCCTTTCTAGGTATCTTGGTGTTTCAGCCTCATGGTGAAAAATGACTCATTTTGGCCATTATAATTTTCATAGTAAGAGAGATTATAAGTGATGTCAGATATAGAATCTCAAACTGAATTCTTTATCATGTATTCTGGATTGCAGTAAACAAAATAGCAAGCCAATAAAAGAAAAACACACTTGTTAAAACCCATATGGCACAAAGAGATACGCCAGAAACAGAATGAATATTTTGGCCATAAATTAATGGCCTGCAACACAAAACAGCATGAAATATAAAATATCAAGAACTAGGGGCAGGGGATGTAGTCCAGTGACATAACCACCTGCCTGGCAAGTGCAAGGTCCCGAGTTTGATCCCCAGTACCACCAAAAATAAAATAAAATAAAAAGAACTAAACAAGCCAAATGGAATTGGTTTGGAGATGTAGCTTAGTGGTAGACCACTTATTTATGTATTAAATAGAAATAAATTTTTAAACCAATTGAACACCATGTGAGATCATGATTTAAAACAATATCTGTGGGATACAATTTTTATAAGCCTGGCATGAGAGATATATTATTAGATAAAGGTTGAACTAGTTCTGCATCAGTTCTTTATACATACCCAGATTTCAAGTCCGTTATCCTCAAACAGTTTGTAGCATCTAGTCCCACTTTCCCATTCCGGACCACACTAGATATGAATGGGGACAGTATAGGAGAAATTCGGTTCAAGGCCACTTCTGGGGACATTTCAACTTGACTTGTCTGTCACCACTAAAAGCAAAGGAAAGAATAGTGATAACAAATTTACAAAGGCCAGCCTGGAAACTTAGGAAGTCTCTGTCTTAAACAGAAAAAATAAAATAGTAATAGAAAATAAAGCAATTAAGTAAATAAAGCTGTTTATCCTACAACCGGCCCTTCTACTTTGATTGAAATAAAAAGATCTTCACTAATACACTGTCCCTAACATACAAAACACAGCACTGGGTTAGGAATCCCTCATATGTCCCATAAGAACTAAGAACTTCATGATAATAATATATGAAACTGTAGAACAAGCAAAGCCTGTTTGTAATTATTACTAGAAATGTATTGCTGATATACCTCCCTCAATAGAGGTCTCTCCAGAATAGTATAACTACCTGCTTATGTGAGCTTTCACCTGCAGGGATCATATCTTGAATCCCTCATGTTTAACAAAAGTACCTGACATACAATAAGCATTCAATAACAATTATTTAATAAATAAATGAACAAGGTCACAAAGGCTAGAGAAATATTTATGGACTGAGAAAATATGTCCTCAAAAAAAAAAAGAAAAGAAAAGAAAATATGCCCTCAGAAAACCTGATAGAGCCGGGCATGGTGGTGCAGGCCTGTAATCCCAGCACTTGGGAGGCTGAGGCAAGAGGATTGCTGTGAGTTCGAGACCAGCCTGAGCTACAAGTGAGCTTAAGGCCAGCCTGAACTAGGAGTAATCCCAGCACTTGGGAGGCTGAGGCAGGAGGATTGCTGTGAGTTCGAGACCAGCCTGAGCTACAAAGTGAGCTTAAGGCCAGCCTGAACTGCATAGTGAGACCCTGTCTCAAAAAAGGTAAAGACAAAAAAAAAAAAAAAAAAAAAAAAAAAAAAAAAAAAAAAAAAAAAAAAAAAAAAAAAAAAAAAAAAAAAAAAAAAAAAAAAACCTGATAGAGGAATAAATGTAGCAAAAACTGACAAAGGGATGTGGCAAAAAATACATAACTTTAAAATATGGATCTACCCAAATATTAAACAACAGAATAACATTGATTGTTTAGTCTCTGAGTTTAGGACGCTAAGAAAGCTTTATACTTGAAAATACAAAGCAAAACCTGTAAGTCATATCTAAATTACTTGGAAACTTCTGGGGCTGGAGGAAGTATATGAATTCTTCTTAATAGATTTCTAAATGAAAGCCTCCACTTCCAGAAGTGAATAATTCAAATTACTATTTTCTTCCTTAATCTGAAAGGGCAATCCCACATCAAAAGCAAACTAATTTCCAGGCACTAACAATTACAGATAACTAATGCTCTAGTTCTAGTTTTCAGATGTTATACTATATGACAACTTAAAAGTCCCTGCTAAAACCAATGTGGCAAACTAGTACTTGTTTTACTTAATCATTTCTGATAGTAGTAAAGGAAAGGACTGCAGTAATTGTTCAAGAAATACTAACATTCAGACATGGTGGTGCGTGCCTATAATCCTAGCACTTGAGAAGCTGTAAACAGGAGGATCACTATGAGTCCAATCTACATAATGAGATCCTGTAGACCCTGTCCTAAATACAGAAAAAAGAAATACTAACACTTGACAGTATATAATGATGACACCCAGGAGTATCTCTGCAGTGGTAATGCTTTATACCTTAGCTCCCAAATCATCCTTCACACAAATACAAAACAAGCTCCTCTTCTGGGGCCTTCAGCAAATGACTTCCCTGCCACTCTAATATGTCATCAGAAGATAAGAATAAACATCTCACACACTATAGTGGCACATGCCTGTAATCCCAGCACCCTGGGAGACTGAGGCAAGAGGATCTTAAATTCAAGCCCAGCCTGTAGGAACTGACTGATTCTGCAAAACCTTGACTCAAAATAAAAATAAAAGGGAATTATGGCTTCCATTGTAGTTGCTCTTTACAACTTGGGTAATGAGCCAGGTAATTTCTATCCCATTCTGCAAATGGTAACTGTCAGCTTCTTTTTCAGTGATATACTAATCCATATTATTGTTTTGAAGATGACTTTTTTCCTTACTTTTATTCCTATCCATTGCTGTCATAGGTCCGAAGCTTATCTGATCATATGAAAACACTAATAACTCATTACAGAAAAAAGTAAAAGGACAGCACATTATGAAATTATGTTTCTCCCCCTAGTAACTATGATTTTTTTTACTTCTCAGTTCTAAAACGCCAAAGAAAAGGAAAGAGAGCCAACACATTCTCAATATCTACTATCAGTTCCATATTACTCACCCTCTCTATAATGTCACTTTCAACAACTCTGTTCTCTGGTGAATTTTGTTCTTCCTCTCAAGTAAACATTAATGCTTTGAATGACTGAAGAGGAAAGCATCAAGGTGATTTTTTAACATACACCATGCAAAATGTTAAAACAGACTCATGATTTTAAGCGAATGACTGCTTTACATCTAGAAATTAAGTGTACTACCACTGACTTACTGCTGAAGCTGCCCTGAATGATTCACTAACTGCCCCAGAAGACAAACCACACAAACGATGACAACAACCTATTTGAAATTCAGCAACTGTCATGATTCTGTAATAACACTGGAGGGAAGGAACTTTTACCTTTATTTTCAGAACAGCCATAATACTATCGTTTGACAGTGCATGATCTTATCCAGCATTTAAATGTTTCAACCATAAACAGATGTGACTTTTCTAACCAAGTGCAGAAAATACCGACTCCAAAATTACAGATTCCTAAACAGCCAAAGATGATGATCCTTTAGTGCAGTGAACGGGTTGGGGATGAAATGTGTATCCAGGAACAACTTTTAGACGTGGCAACCCTACAATAAATTCTTGATAGGCAGAAATTTCTGAGTGGCTAGCCTGTTTTGAATGCTAGTTCTGTAATTTGTATTTCCTGATTTCTGACGTAGGAAAGTCAGAAGGAAAATGCAAAAATGCAATTTTTTCAAAGGTCTGCTGCCCAAAAAATAAGGTCAAATAAGGTCTTTCAGTGGCTGCCTGGGGAAAACAAAGACGTCTGAAGCACTATCCAGGCTCTTGCAATTAGGCTACGATGACAAACACGGAAACGTGGGGCCAGTTGACGTCACAGAACGGAAAGGGGTGGCCTCCTGCTGCGTCACGTCAACGTCATACGGCGCACGAGGGAAGTTACACAGGGGACGCAATTTCTCCAAGGGGCAACAAGGAAAAGCAAATCGGTTCAGACCCAAAGAGTAATCACCCCTCCCCCGGGGACCATCTGACAGGAGACACGTTCAGTTCTCCTCAGTTGTACGATTCCCCTTATCACGGAGAAAAGAGGAATTAAGTCTGTGGGCTTAATTAGGGACTACAGGGTGAGCCAGATATGGAAAAAGAAGTCTCTAACCTTGGGCGCCCGTTCTTGAGGGGACTAGCGTGAGGAGGGTGAGCAGGATCTTTGAAATTGGGGCCTTCTTAGAAAAAGAGGACACGAACCCACTGGCCACTTTAAACCATGATTCTCTGAGTCACCTGTGCGATTCGGGATCCAACCTCCCCGCACCAGCCCCAGTCCAGGTACCTGGAACTTAGTCCGAGCGGTAACCGGCGATTACGTGGGGTACAGGTTACCCGAGCGCGCCCCCGACCAACGCACCACGACCTGAGCGCGCACCGCGGGCCCGATGCGTGCGCGCTCCCGGGACGCCCTGTCCCGCCCCTCCGGGAGCCGTATGGCGTGCGCGCCCTTGCGCTGCCCACGGCCGGGCGCTTCGAAAGGCGCCCCGGTGGTGCCTGAAAGTTCCCGCTCAGCGCCTTCCTCGCAGGGGTAGAGGACCGCCGACTCTCGCGATACCGGCAGGGCTGTGCCGCTTCAGGCATTGCAGGGAGGGAATTTTTGGAAGAACCCGGGAAATTGGTGGACGAGATTATTTCGGGCATTTAGGTGGGCGGCCCTCGTAACCGTGTGAAAGCCCCGTGTCGTCAGGGAGAGAAGGAGCCGTGTCTCTGGGCAGTGGGTTAGTCAAAGGGCAAAGGGCAAAGGTCAGCGTACAGATTCGTTGGCTTCACTTTAGCTATGGCAGCGTCTGGGGAACCCGGGAAGCATTGTCAAGAGGAGGTGGCGGCGGCGGTGGTGGTGGTAGGCTCCTGCATGACAGACCTTGTCAGGTTAGTCCGAGGCTCGCAGGCAGAGACAGTGGCGGGGTGCAGCGAATTTGGGGACCGACTGTAGCTATAGGTATCCGCTGCAGGTGTCTCCATCCTGCGTCCCCCCCTCTTACATGACAGGAAATATTTGAATTTGTAAATTGCAAGTGAGTGAACCTACCGTAAAAGGAAGGTTTTAATGAACTTGTGCCTATTCCTCCAGGGCTAGTCAGTTGACTCTGCGTCATTCTGCCTACGCAGTTATTGTGAGGACTTTGTTTTCTCAACCATAACACTATGCAAATTGGTCATTGTCCATCTAAGCTGGTTGTATAAAATATTACACCCACTAGTACAATATTTACACCCATTAAAAGGAGGTGACCAAATAACGGTAGAAAATAAACTGTATGGGAATAGTTGAGTTAGGTCAGTGAGATTAAAGGATAACCTTGTGACTTACCTTTTCATGGAAATGGCTTTCTGAATATAAAAACAAGTTCATTGTAAAAGAAACCTTAGACTTGCAAAAGTAATTTTAAAAAAAATAATTCTACCGTTCAAATTGTTCTCATTTTAAAGTACTAGTGAACAGCTTTGGAGGTGTAATGCTGTTTTACATTATTTTTTTAAAAGTTTAGGTATACAAGGTCAGCCAGATAGCTCAGCAGATTAAAAGCACCTGCTTAGACAAGAGGCAGGGTCCAGGGGCTTGATCCCTGGTCTGCCAGGTGGCCCTCCTGGCCTTGCCCCTGAGGGTACTGAGACAGCAGTTGAGACTGGGTGTGGTGGCAATGCAGCTGTGAACTCAGGTCTTGGGAGGCTGAAAAGAGGAGAATCGCTACAAGTCCAGTCTGTGTAGTGAGACCTTGTAGACCCTGTACTAAATACAAAAAAAAAAAAAAAAAAAAAAAAAAAAAAAAAAAAAAAAAAAAAAAAAAAAAAAAAAAAAAAAAAAAAAAAAAAAAAAGTTTAGGTATACTACGACCAAAATTTGTCTATCCCTAAACTTAGTTTTCCCAAAAGGTAACAAAAATCTGAAAATGAAAAAGCTTAAGGACAATCAAACTTAAGTCACTGAACCCACTGGTATCAAATTCCAAACCAAGATTTAAAAGATGAAGTGTAAAATGGGAGATGGAAGTAGGAGCTTATATCCACAGCAAAAATAATATCAGTCACCTTATTTTTCCAAAATACTTGAGTGGCTTGCTGCTTTGTCAGGTGTTGTGCCTAAATGAACATACTTCCTTTAGTGACAGCATAATCTTTTAATTTATACACATTTAGTAAAGAGGCCTGTGATTTTTCCAAAACAGGGGTCAGCAAACTTTACTGTAAAGGACCACATAGTAAATATTTTAGGCTGAGTCATATATAGTCTAGATCTTTTTTTTTTTTTTTTTTTTTTTTTTTCATTTAGTACAGGGGATACAGGGTTTCATTATGTAGATTGGACTCATAGTGATCCTCCTGTTTTCAGCCTCCCAATTGCTGGATTAT
>PVKA01020374.1:0-40444 GCA_004027165.1 Ctenomys sociabilis | reverse complement strand
TTATTTCCACATATATTTTCCATTAGACCCTCTCTGAAGACTCAGTCTGGGAATTATTGTAGGTTTTGAGGTTGTTGTATTCAAGGCTATTTGACTGTGTCAAACATTCATAAGCAATCATTGAAAAGAAATTCTATACAAATATATACCTAACCTACAAAACAATTAAGAGTCCTATCAACTGAATAATCTAGGTGCATCAGTCATGAGAAAAAAAAAAGATAAATTCTAAGTTAGTTCAAAAGAATACTCAGTCTATTGCTGATTAAAACATTGTAAAAGGCGAGATTGCTATCCTATTGCGAAACTGGCTTCAAGGCTTTTATCAGACGAAACTCATAAAACTAGTATAATTTGGAGGAGCTATACAAATCTTAGCCAAGGAATCCAGCTTGTGTACTACTTGAACCATGCCCCATGCCATGTCAATTACGAGCACGTTTTGAGAGACTTGCAACATAGTCCTTAAATTGCAGGCTTCATTTTTCTGTTTTTTCTCTATTTTCATTAGATGAAAGCAAATAACATAACAGATGATTTACATATTCTCTCTGCCTAGGATTTATATGTCCTTCACAGTCAGCACTTTGTTATCCTCAGTTTGAAAGGCTCTAGTCATCAGAGAAACACTCCAAACTGACTATAAATGAATGTCAGATGATTACAACACAGTCATAGGTGGAAAAATAATCTTCACTCTATTATAATCAGGCCCAACTCCAAAGCATTGCCCTGGCATTTCAATTGAGATGAAAGCATCATTTTGTACTCTAACTTTTCAAGAATGGAAAAAAAATATGGAAACAGGAGGATAAAGTCATGCTAAATTTTAGTCATGTGTTAGAAATATTAAAAAGGTTACTAGAGATAGTGGATTGGAACTAAATTATCACAGGAACCTTATTTGGAAATAATATTTAGATTGATTGTTTTCATCATATTAGAAAAAGAAGGATAGTTTTCTCTGTCCTACTTATTCTCAACAGCACTGTGGCTAAATGAGTAAATAAACAAATACATTTTAAAACTTTAAAATTTTGTGGAACTATTACTTCTCCAGTGCTGACTTAAAGTCACCATGTTCACAACAAACACATTTATTTTACCCAACTGTTGTCAATTTCTATCTAGGAAAATCTAGAGAGCCCATGTAAATAAAATTTGCTTTTCAGCTGTAATTTTACTTAACTTTAAACCAAAATGAAGTCTTGTTTGTAACTGTGTGATATGCAGCAGAATTTCTAGCCTAAGCTTAAATTAGAGTGCAAATTTCAATAATCAACACCTTCAGGAAGATGTCATACCACAACTGAGTCTTCTCTACTATTAATAAAAGACAACTATTTAGAAAAGTTGTTTGTTAATATGATCATTGCACCTCCACCTTTCATAGACATCTCTTTATGATCCAATCCATATAAATAACTTAATTCAAACCAAAATTTCTGAAAAATGTATCATATACTAGCAAAAAAGTTATTCACAGGTCTTTATTTTTATTTTTCATCCAACTTGCTTAACTTTGTATATGGTTTCTAAAACATATCAATGTACTTTACAAATTCAACAAGAATTTTAGTCTCTTTCTCTCCCTCCCTCCTTCCTTTCCTTCTTCCCTCCCTCTCTCTTTCTCTCTCCCTCCTTCCTACCTTCCCTCCATCTCTCTCTGGCTTCATCTGTGTCTGTCTGACTCTACCTCCTTTCATCCTTCTGTCTCTCTTTTGTAGTAGGGTTTAAACACAGGACCTTCACTCTGAACTACATCCTCAGAACCTTTTATGTTTTTTTGAAACATTGCCCATAACTTACTAAATTGCTGAAGATGGACTTCCAATGATGACTCTCCTGCCTCAGTGTGTCATAGTTCTGTATTTAGAATTGTATGCTACAATATACTTTTGGTTTCTTCTCTTATAGAATTTTAGAATTATAATCTAGGAGAGAAGTCTGGGAGGGGATACTGAATCTGATAGAACTCTTGTGATTTGATTCTTGATTTATCCAAACATAAGAAAAGTGTAAAAAAGAAAAAAAAAGAGCTATTTTGCAGGGTATCCACCTTGGCTTATTGAAGCAGACATGCAAATCCAAGATTAGGAATCAGGATGAACTAATGGGTAGGAAACGTAATGAGGTTTTCAGGCAAAAAATTTTTGAAGGAATTATACATTATGACAAAGGCCTCTAAGAGCACACAAAGATTTATAGAATTGAATGAGGCTCTGGGTGTGGAAAAGATAGAAAGATGTGGGTTTTTTAGGGAAAGGAATTATAAAGTGTAATGAAAATAATATAAATAAGGAGATAAGACTCGTAAAACTTTTTGTATTCCTTCATAAACATGTTGGACTATTTTAGGATGAAATACTTGTCTGATGCTCTCTTTATAAAGAAACTGAGGTGGTCTCAGTAGTTCTGAGAAGTCTGAAATTTCTCAGACCATCTCACTGGAATCTTGAATTTCTTCAGAAAATGCAGTGGTTGTAGGGGCTGGGGAAATGGCTCAGTGGAATAAGCGCTTCCTGGGCAAGTGCAAGGGCCTGAGTTCAATCCCTGGTTCCATCAAAATTAATTAATTAATAAAAATCCACTTCTTGATTGAGATTCATACATTTCTTGGTAATAGTGATGAGTTTTCTGATCTCTGCCTCTGCTTCTATTTTTCTTATTGTGATCAACAATTTTAAATATATGTTGTCCAGTATGATAAGTAATTAACTGCAATTAATCCCTAAATCTACTCTCCCTGCTGGCTGAAGGAGGCTCCTGTAATCATGATCCATAAGGAGAGAATAAAAATTGCAAGCACAGACAACAGCAACTCAAAAGGTGGGGAAAAAAAGGAAAACCCGTGGTTCCAATGTATGGTGATCGATATTCCTAGAGTACAGTAGTGAAAAGTAGGCCTAGAGTCCTGAGCATCCTAGAATACAGCACTTTCTTAAGTACTGTTTCTTAGTTCCAGTTCTTCACATCTCTATGATCTATGATTTTGTTAAGTCAGTGTTAGTTAAATTTTGCTCATTTCTGAGAGAAAATACTCAACCCCCTCCAATAAGAAAACAAGGTTATTTAGCTCCCTTTGTGGAGGATTCCCACCATATTCAGCTGGCTCCAAAGCAGGGTGGCATGTCAGAGAGGCAACAGTGCTAAGCAGCAGAAGACAGCAAGAGCTACACAAAAGGGGGAAGCAAGGGTCATTTCCTTCCTTATATTGTCCACAGCCTGCCATCCTAGGGTGGATGTAGCTCTCATGACATCTCCGTGTACTCCTCTTGTACAGGACCAGGACCTTTGCAAAGTGAGAACCAAGTTTCCTGAAGAGGTATTTAAACTTTGAAACTTCTCAACTTGACACAATGAATCAACCATTACAACATCCTGGATGTTGTAAACAGCTGCCCTAAGACATGTCCTCTACACTGTAATGTAGAACAGCTGAATTGCTTAGTTGAGCTTCTAAACCTCCCAAATTGACAGTGTACTAAAAATTAAAATTTATCAATTGTCAACTTGGCATTCAGACACATTTCTTTAAGCTGGTCTCCAGATATAAAGACATGCTTATTTTTATCATTTCACACTGTGAACATTATAACAGTCTTGTTTAGCAGGTTTAACAGTCCTTACAAACAATATTAAGGGGCTGGTGAGACAGTGTAGTGGACTAAAGCTTCTGCTTAGGCAATCTTATGCCAGTGTAGGGACCAAGGTTCAATCCCCAGCACCATATGCCCCACAGGCCCCACCCCCAGGTCTGGCTGTGCCAACCAGAGTCTAGATTTAGTGGTGCATGCCTGTAATCCCAGCATTGGTGAAGCTGAAAACAGGAGGATCACTAAGAGTCTGAGCTGCATAGTAAGATCTTGTAACTGCCAAATACATTAAAAACAAACAAACAAGCCAATACTGTCTGCCAATATTATACTATATTAGAACCCTAACATTCTGCCGCGCTGCCCTCAAAAACTCATGCATATCTATTCATTCAAAATACTTTTAGTACATGTCTAAGAGTGTCACAGCCCTGTGTTAACATTGTTAAAAAGTCTTCCAAGTCTCCTCTGAGATATAAGGCACACCCTTACCTGTGAGCCACTGTACAAATGAAAGCAAAGGTAAACACTTTGTTTTAATGTATAAAACAATATTCATTAGCACAAGATAAGTATTTTCATTCCAAAAGTTACAAACAGGAAATGAAAGCAGCCCCAAAATCAAGGAGGGAAAACATTAAATCCTGTAGGCCCGTGTACAGCCCCTGAGGCTCTGTGGCAAGTTGTGTGCTCCAAAGGGTTTGCATTGTGCCACCCCTGTTGTGCTTCTGGTACTTGCAGTCCCCACAACTTTTCTCTTAAGTCAGATTTACTAGCTCCTTGCAGATTTCTTTAGACAATTCACCTTCCTGGATTTTCCAATCTTTTGGAGTATGCACCATAACCTCCCGCTTGCAGCTTCACTCTGCTCCATCAGGGGCACAATGGCTGACCTCCCAGATCTTGAGAAGCCTATTTAACATCTCAGTTCTTGTATTCTGCATGTGCCTAAAACCAGGTCTCTTGCTAGCTGGAGCAAAAGCCAGGTCTTTTCTCTCTTTACTACAGGGGCAGAGTGGCTGGACCACTAAAAGAATCTTAATCCAATTCTAAGGAGCAAGTTCTCTATGCTGCAACATTCTGGAACATGGGGCTCTGTAGCTTTCTTCTAGAATAAAGATTTTTAGTTCTGCAATTAGGAAGGTCCAAGGGTGTACACTTGAAATTTATCATGATGCCCTCAGGCTATCTTTGGTATTTTCCTGTTCTTCCTCAGCATTTGAGATCTCCTCAGTTCTAACTTTGCTGCCCATAGCTTTACTGAAGCTTACTTTCCAAACAAAATTACAACATTTTAGCTCATTGTTCTGGGAACCCTCAAGAGCCTTTTTTCTTTTCTTACCAGTTTTATGGTCTTCTGAGGTCTGATCAGAATCTTCCATGCAGAAAAGTCCAAGGTTTTCCACTGGTATATTTTCAAGTGATATATTTGAACCAACCCAAACTCTTTCTGCAAGCCATTCCCAAAGGAACCAGATGATTAGATATAGTCAGTGCAGTGACCCCACACCTGGAACCTAATTCTGCTTTGTTTCTTTTGCTCTCATTGGTGGGAAAAAATACCTGACACCCAAAGTTAAAGAAGCAAAGGTCTTTTTAGTTTAAACTTCATAGATGTTTCAGTCTATATTCAGCTGGCTCCAATCTATAGTGACATGACAGTGGGACAACAGATCAAGGCAGCAGAAGACAACAAAAGCAAGACGAGCAAGCAGGACCCTTTGCCTCCTTATGTTGTATGTACGCTACCCACCTTAGATTGGGTATGGCATATGCATGATTTCTGTACAGTTTTCTCACACAAAGCTCAGGATATTTGCAAATTGAGGACTCTGGCTCCTTGCTGATTCTTAAAATTCTAAGTTGACAAAATTTATCAACCACCGTAGTCAGCTTTCCCATTCCTGAACAAAATACCTGATAGATACAATATAAAGTAGAAAAGGGTGGGGCTGGGGAGACAGCTCAGTAGAATAAGTGCTTGCCTGGCAAGCACAAGGGCCTGAGTTCAATCCCCAGTTCTGCCAAAAACAAAAAACAAAAATGATAGCCCTGTAAAGGAGGAAAGGTTCAATTTAGCTCATAGTCTAGTTCAGTGCATAATCAGCTGACTCCCAATAGAGAAAGTGTGTGGTAAAGGAAAGCTCCTTACTGTATAGTTGCTGAGTTGTAAAATTGGAGGACAGCAATAGAGATAAGCAGGGCAGGGGCTTATCTAGTAGACAAAGTCACATTTCTATGACCATCCAGAAATAAACAAGAGTTTGGTGTACTTACCTACTAAACATTTCTTACTTCAATGAAATTTAATCAAGTTTATCTGTCACCATCCATTCATAGGAAACATCTCACCCAAATGCTTCTACTTAAACCACATGTAATTTCTAAAAGAGACTACAGCAAGTCCATAATTCCATACAATATTACCATATATTTGATAATCATAAATCCAATAATCCTTTCCTCAAAGTCTCCACAGTTCCGACATGTTTGAAGTTTTGTTTTCAAAGATGTAACAGCACTTATTTTCAGGGCATGTTGCTTCTAAAATCATGCTAGAACTTGTATACTGGATAAGTCTTAGTTTTTGGAAAATAGGGGAAGATTGAATGCAACTTCTTAGCTAGGAACCAAGGCAAACCCAAGGCAGGGACACCACTCCACGTCCAGTACTGAGAGCACATGGTTGCAAACTGTCAGTTCTAAAGTGAACTCATATATCGGTGACTGTACCAGTTGCTTCTCAGAAGACTTCTCTCTTTGTGGCTGATTCCACTCATAGACAGCAGCTTTCCTTTCCTGAGTTTCCATCTTTCCATTCCTGACATCTCCAACTTCCTAGGATTACCAGTGTAAATGTGGCTTCACTCTTACAACATCATGTGATGCTCTCTCAGATGCTCATTGAACAACCTCCCAAGCTTTCCTCAGAAATTTGCATAGAAGACTTCCTGATCTTATAACAATTGACGGTGCACACCACAGATGACATGAAATTCTGCTATCATCAGAAAACTTAGCCATGAGCCCTAGGCCCATGGCAGTGGCAGCGTCTAAGGGCATTGTTAGCTGAAAATCATGAAATATTGAAAAACCAATTCAGGAGAAGGCTGTCCTCTTAGAGCAGAGGATTTTGGTATTCTCTGCTCAGATGAAATACTGGTACTGCTGAGGCCTGGAGTCTGCCATGAATGAGTTCTTATTGAATCTGGTGGTTCTCTCAAAACATCTTTCTCCTTGACCTTTATAAAATAATTGTTGCCATTACCATTAGTAGTCTCGCCTCCTTTGGCCCTTGGTAACTTGCAGACAGAAATTTAAACTTTAAAGGCATTTCTTTTTCTTTTCTTTTCACTTGATTCCCAGTATAAACTGTCTATAAGCAGCCAGAAGCATCCATGACACCATCCTAATATTGGGATATTTTTAAATTTTCTTCACTTGACTATACGTCCATGAGCCTTTATCACAGACTACTGAAAAGTCTGTGACTCCTTTGTATTGCTGACTAAAGTTACCCATCACACTCTGCTTGTTGAATTCTATAAAATTCCAGCCAATCTATTGAAGTATTTACAAAGCCTTCACACAAGCCTGTTCCAAAAGACTCTAAACTACATGGCAAAGTATAGTAACAGCCATAGGCCCAATTTTCTGATACCATTTTTTTTTATTATTATTAGTCAGTTGTCCTATTGATGGACATAATACTCAAAACTCAAAACTCAAAAGAGGAAATAATTAATGTAGCTCCTGGTTTGGTGGATTCATTTCACAGTCAGCTGTCTCCACAGAGGTGACATCATGGTAGAAGTGTGAGGTGGAGCAAATCGGCTTAGTTCATGGCCATTCGAGGCAGGATCCAGGAACAGTTCAGAGAGAAATGAGGAAAGAACAATTCAAAGCACCCAGGGCAGTGTCGGTATGACACTAGGAACCATTTCATGGATACTGGCCTTTTCCCTGCAGAGTGAATACGACATATCAGCATGCACAGTGACAATGGTGATTTTTCTCTTCCATAGTGATTCAGTGTACGTGTAAACATGGAGATCTGCTCTTTTTATGAATCAATCTGGCCTTCGGCCTTCCATTGGTACACATTGAAGTTTGCCATTGCCCCTTGTATACGTTTCACTTTTTCCTTATTCACATATTGAATTGCAAACCCAACTTGGGTCAATTGGATTCTATCTTCAATTTGAAGAGGACTCAGAGAGCGAAAATAACTTGAGTTGATTGATTCTGAATAAAAAAATCCTGAACACTGTACTCATTAGCTGACGCCTGGAGTCCCAGGGCTCCTTCCAAAGAGCATTGTAAGTAAACTATCATCTTTTGTGTTGAGCATTGTAATTCTAATACTTGGAGTAGACACTTAATGATACTGGTTGCAGTATTAAAAGCACCAGAACACAGATAAAAAGTGAATACTGTCAGCATCTGTTTATGTCATTGTTCTTCTTGCTTTTCAGCGGTAGCTACTCTAGTCTCCCCAAGAACACGCTTTGCTGTTGGTTGGTTTCTTCCGTGTTTTCTCTTGACTTTTGTATTTCAATCTTTTGATCTTTTTATAATGCCTAATCACAAAACGTGTACTTGTTTAAAACCTCCCCAAAGGAGGCTTACATTTCCAAGACTAGATTCTTTAAAAATTGGTTTGTTTATTCTACCTCAAAACCATCCATTTGTTAAAACTCATACTTGGGGAAGAAATGATAGTTTTCATTTCTTAAAGGAAATAATATCACTAAACACCCTCTGACTCTTGTTTCTTAATCCTCTTTTTGTCATAGGAGAATGAATTTATGTGTCAAAAATAGACATTAACCCATTTTCATTTTCAAAATCAAGAATTAATTTTCCAATAAAAATATTGACAGTAAAGCTCAATATTGTCTTTCATATTCTTTAATGAGCTACTTGGTTCTTAAATTTACTTCCTACTCCACAGATCATACTATACAGATGTAGACAGGCATATAAAAGGTGGTAGAGATAAAAAAATCAAGAGTTTCTCACATCTTTTCATGATTTCTTTGTATACAGTTGCTTATGGTAAAATATGGCCAGTGACAGATTTTAATTGTTAAAATGCTTATTGTAGTATCTTGTCTTTGCTCTAAAGCCTCATTTGAATAAGAAAATTGTGATCTACTACTAAAGGATTTCCAGAGTGACATTACATGTGGTTATGGAACAATTCTTACAAGCAATTGAGCACAAATTTTGATAAATCATCCAATATATTTCAACATTCACTAATACACTAATGTTGAGTGAATGGTTTCTAATTAGTAGATGTATTTACTCACTTTTTGTGGAAAGGTAATATGATTTGTAGTAATACAAAGAGCCACAAAATTGGATCATAATATTTTTATTTGATTATCTGCATTAAGTTTGAGTATGTTTCAGAAAGTGTAATACAAAAAAAAAATACCCATAATATTGTTTTGGTGTAAATATAGTTCAGTAATTTTAAAATGTTTTGTTTTAAAATTCTTCAGAATAATTACTAGTTATTTCCACATTTTATCCAATGAGCAGCTGATGCAATACACAGAGAGACAAACTAATATTGTCAGTTGTCCAGCCAGAAGATAAGTAGGTGCTTACATGCTTGCATATATTTTTTCTAAACCTGGGTCTTGCTTGGGAGTTTTGTGTAAAAAGAAAAATATCTTGGTTTGATAGCAGAAGTTTAATTATGTGAAGAATTAATAAGTCAGACTATTGTGTGTCCTATAAACATAATTTTAAAAATTACTTAAATTTTCTTTTCATAAGCTATAATATAAGTGATATGAATTTAACTTAACTTGCAAGAATGGAGCAGACAGCCTGAAATCATTAAATGTAAATTTAATCTTATGGTTTCATATTTATAATAATAAAATAACTTTTAATTATTTATTAACCACAGGTGTTCTAGAATCTTAGTTTAATACTATGCCATCATAATGGTATAAACATGTATAATTTAAATGTTATATTCTCATTTTTAAGTTAGGGAAACTGTCATTCTGAGTATAAATTCTTCAGCTGTACATTGAAAAAGTATAGAGTCCATAGCATATCAGAATTGCTTCAATATCCACCATCCTATGTACATGACTACCACGAACAAAATCTTTTACTATAGATATTAGATCTGCATGATGACTGTGCCAGGTACAGAAAATTTTCCCTATATCTTGGGTCACATTGTGAGGACACTAAAAAACAAACGTTTTCTAAATCAGACTTTATCAACACTAACGCTAATAGTGCTTTGGTCTAGATGATTCTGCACTGTGGACAACACTGCGAGCGCTGCAGGACATTTACGAATATCTGTCCTCTACTTCCGAGGTGAGCCACTCACATACTCGCACCACCTCACACTTCCTCCGCAGTCTTCGCAATACAATGTCTGTTCATCTTTGCATGTCTCGCAGGCCTTAGATTATTTTTTTTCTGCATCCTAGTTGTTTTTAAGAGATCTCTTCTTACCTTTTCACTAGCAGCAGTGGCATCTTCAGGATCTGAAACTCTGACTTCACTTTCACTCAAATGGTTTTGCAAGCTTGTGATAGAGGCTTTCAGTTCCTTTATGTCTCTTCGACTCTGCTTCATGCAATCTATTTCTTGCCTATGTTGCTCATTGAAGGATTCCATCATTTTTCTAATCTCTTTTTATATCAATGTCTTCTTGAGAAGCATCTATTCTTTCATTATAGTTATCCTTTCTTTTTTATTTCAGAGGTTATTTGTGATCTGGTTTCCTCTATACATTTTTGTATTTGATTCTTTACTTTTAACGCTATTAATTCAGAGATAGCTTCTTTTTTATTTCAGAGGTTATTTCTGATCTGAGTTCTTCTATATCTTTCTGCAGTTGATTCCTTACTTCAGACACTATTAATTCAGACATTTTAGCTGTGTGATTCCCAGTTTCTTCTGCACTTGTGTCTTCTGCAGTTGTTCTGGTTGGGCCCAGGGCCTGAGATTGCATTTTGATCCTTTTCTTTGTCATTTTGTACAGCACTGTCCTGTGAACCTTTGGTGTAGAATTTTGGTGCAGTTATAACCTTAGCGCCTACTGAAATTTGGGTACAGATCTACAAAGTTTGAATTCACCCATTTGTCCGTGGCTTGGGTCTGGATTCTGGGCCCATCTTCTTCCTGTTGCAGCCTTTGAGACTAATAGGCATCAATGAGAAAGAAGGAGTCAATACAAATTCTATGAAAAGAATATGGGCAGAAGTAATAGCACAAAACTTCCCCAAATGGGGCAACAATCTGACATTCAGGTAACTGAAGCATACAGAACTCCAAATAACATCAACCCAGTTAAAAACACACCAAGACATATAATATAGTCAAAATACCAGAAACTCAGCACAAGAACAATATAGTGAAAGCTTCTAGAGAAGAGAAAAAGATCACATTTAAAGGAAAACCCATCAGAAAAATAAAAGAATGTTAAAATAAAAAAGACAAAAGAAAAGTTGGCAGCAATTGCCAAATGCCCTTGGGGAGGAGCTGTGGAGGAGCTCAAGGAATGAGGGGAGCAGGAGCAAGTGGCGACAAATGAACTCGCCCTGACTGAGAACCAGTACCACACGGTCCACTTGCTTTTGATTTAATTCTTTCAAATCCCGGGCTATGACATTGAATCAGAAGTACATTTCTTGTTCAGTCTTGCATAACACACTATTTGGAGAGAATTTTCAAGTATAAAGAAAATATATTTTTCTAAGATGAACTATTGTTTAAACATAAAAGCAATGTGTAGAGTTACGATAGTTCTTCTTTTATGTGTTTGGTAAAAATCTCACTCAGACCCACAGTGCCCTCCTGTTTCCAGCCTCACCAGTATTGGGACTGAAGGCCTGCGGCACCATGCCTGGTCTCGGTAACTGGCTCAGTGTGCCTGAGGCTGGGGCCAGTGAGGCATGTGGTGTAGGACCGAACCCATTCCTTTCACTTAGCTAAGCAGGGACCTAGTCACTGAGCTATCGCACTGGCCCTTGAGTTGTTGAAGTTCTGAGATGGGATCACTTTTATATATTTTTATTAAAGGAGTGTAATTTTAAAAATCTCCTGTTTCCTTTTCATATGGCTTTCCACACTGTGTCCTAAACCTCTCTATTCCTCCTTTCATTCTCTTTATTCCACCCTTTCTCTCCTGGCATTTTCCCATCATAGATTGAAAAGAAAAATAATCAGTTTGCAATAGTGCATAATTAAACTTTAATCCTGAATTCTGCAGTCAGCATTCTGACAAGTAAATACAAGAGTTGTGAGAATGTGTAAAAGTTTAGACCAGAAAATAATTCATATTGTTAGGGCCAGCCAAATAGCTTGGGTCCTAGGTTCAATCCCTGGGCCCACTGTGCTGGTCCCACCCCTGGGGTACCATGAGACTGCAAATGAGACTGGGAGCGGTGGTACATGCCTTTAATCCCAGCTCTTGGGAGGCTGTAAACAGGTGGATCACTATTAGTTTGATCTAGTAGTGAGATCTGAACACCCTGTAGACCTTTCGCTAAAATAATAACAGTAATAATAGTAATAGTAATAATAATGATAATAATACATTTTGTGGTTTCTCATATAATTCTAAAAAAAATCTTTAACAAGGAATTATACATTACCATTGAAATTAAAATGAAGGATTGCTACAACTTAAATATTTACATATTTAAGTTTTTTCTTAACATTTTTCTGACAATTTTACTTTTTTCACCAAAATAAAATGTAATGCACAGGTCTTATCTAGTATTTGTCTTAAAATATTTTATTTATTTGTTGATTTGATTCAAGATCTCACTGTGCAACTCGTACTCACTCTGACCCTCCTTTCTCAGCCTCCCCAATACTGGGATTACAGGCATGCCCACCACTGCTGGTTTTCACGGCCAGCACAGTGAAACAGGGCTTCCTGTGCCAGCATGTTATGCATTACCAGGGATCGAAACTGAGCCTTTGCCCTTGCCAAGCAGGTACTTAGACCCCAAAGCTATCTAACCAGCTTAAATGTGATTGTTTTGTTTTTGGTATACCGGAGATCCAACCTGGGACCTAGGCAGGCCTTTATGCCACTGAACTGTATCCCTAGCCATCACCCAGTATTTTGAGAAGGCATTTATAAAATGTAATGAACCAAACACACTCAGAGTGATTTAAAAATCCCTTTTGGTTTTCACACAATTTATTTAGGTCAATGGGATCTCCAAGCTGGATAGGGTAAGAGAAAGTGGTTCTTCAACATTTTTGTGTCTTGCCATATGCTGTTAAGAGGCACTTATTAGAAATACATACACATAGGGCTGAGGAGATAGCTGCATGGTCCCAGTGTCTGCCTAGCAAGCTCAGGGACTCAGGTTCAATCCCTGGTATGGCAAACTGAACTGGGGTGTGGTGGTGCATGTCTGCAATCCCAGTGCTGGGGAAGGCTCAGACAGGAAGATCACTACTACTTTGAGCTGTGCAGTGAGACCCTGTACCAAATAAACAAATAAGTAAATGAAAGATTAAAAAAGAAATACATGCACGTGTAATCAAATATATACATGTACAATAAAATGGCCTGAGTACAAACTATTCAGTGAAAAATATGGCATTTGTAATTGTAACATTTAGTTCACTTTGATCATATTAACTAACCATCCACCTTTTTTTTTTGCAGAACCAGCGATTGAACTTAGGCCTTTGTGCTTGCCAGGGAAGCGCTTATTCCACTGAGCCATCTCCCCCGCCCTAATCATCCACATTTAAAAATCACATATTTCTAAAATATAAAATAGATGAGATAATCTAGTACAAATTTCAACAACAGAGACCATTAAGTGATGATGCTTCAAGAAAATAATGTTAAATTTTAATAAGGCATTGAAGGGGATAAATAATTAGTTTTGCTCATAAACAAGATAAAAGACTAGGTAGTCTATCCTTTTCCAATTTTCTTTGCTATTAAATTTTAAGTGAACTGAAGAAATATTTTGACTTATGTCTCCAATCTGGGAAAGCAGTAGAGGTGGCCACCTTTCCTGCACTGAAAATAGTGGCAAATACTGATGCCCAAAGCTGCACCAGAGTGGCTGGAAAGGGGTGATTATACACAACATTGTAGCTGATCTGCTCATGGATGAGACCGACGTCCAGGGACAAAAGGGAAGCCCAGCGGTTCAGCAAGTCTACGGAAAAATGACCAACTGGACACCTGCGCTATCCCAAGAACAGGTCATGGTTATTTTAAACTACAGAATAGCATGAAGTTTCATTTCAGAAAGGACTTTTAGTTCACAGAAAACTGAAGCTAAAAAAGTCCACCGCAATACCCATCAAATTTGATAGGGCTTAATCAGGAGGCATTTTGGAAAGAAGTTAATTAATTAATTAAGATATTTGCAACCAATATATTTGGCAAAAAGTCAGTATTGAGGATGCTTAAGAAACACCTAATTTTCATTTTCATTTTATTTTCATACTTTTCTGCTGTATGGTTAAGAAATGTATAAAAGTGAGGAACATAATGTGGGGCCATAATAGTAAATTGAATTGTAAATGGCCATAGTCAACAACTTCTTCAGATAACTCACTATTATTATTTTTATTGAAGAACAAATAGCAAAGAGGCAGTTTCAAGACAAATTAACAGGACAGATTCAACAAATCAATACATTGCAAAATGTTTTCATGTTTCAGTGTTGTATAAGGTGCATACATGATATTATGCTTCAGGCATTATCATACCAGATGCTCACATTGACTGGCTTGCATCTGTTTTCTTGTCTTTGTTTTTGTGTTTACACCTTTGGGAATATTTATTAATTTATTAATTTTCTTATTTTTTCAAACACTGTATTTTGAATTTTTAGCATTCTCTGCTTTGAAGTTTGAGCTTATATGTGTACTAATTATACACAAACAGACTTGGAAGTTGAACTTCACAGAAATCCAGTAGTATTAAGTAGGCCAAAAATGTGTTATTAGAATCTCAAGAATTATTCAAGACTCCCCCTAAAGATACATTTCCAAAACGCTCTGTCCATAGTTCACCTTGGACAGCCTCTGAAGTCTACTGCTCCATGCTCTGAAGTCCTACAGGTTATGCAAGGTAGGGATGTGTCTCTTATCTATAGGAAACAGTGTTAAAAGGATATAGCTATTTCAACTGTAGAAAGTGTACATCACCCTGAAAACTTCTGTACCAAGAGTGGATGCTTTTGTCCCGAGGGTAAGGAGAAAGACTACTTGTAATGATGGAGTAGAGCAAAGCGCGTTAGGCTGTAGATTCTGAGGATCAAAGGCATGGCTTTGAATCTGTAACTCACTGCTTGTGACTTTAGGACACCTGTTGAACCTTGTAGTGTTTCAATTTCTTCATCTGAAAGTGATATATTGACATTCCTCATAGCACTGCTTTGAAAGTGACAAGGCTCGTGCAATAGTAACAGGTGTATATTGTCTTAAATGCATGTGTTCACACTTATACTCAATTATATTAATTTGGAAACCAGGTGTCATTGAACAGAGCAAAGAAAAAAACTGAAACTTCCAAATTGGTTGTCCTTCATTTTATGCTCAGGCAGAAATGCTCTGGCTAGAAATTGCCACACTTGTTTAATGAAAGATTCCAAAGTGGGCACTGTTATATTTTTCACAGATCTTAGGAACTCTCAACTTTTCTCCATTCATTACAATGCTTTCCATTAGCTCATTCTGTAAAGAATTTATTAGGTGGATTTATCTTTATTCTATAGTTAATTGGTTCATTTTATTTTTATTAAGAATGGCTATTAACTTTGCCAAATACTTTTTCCACATGTGGAGATGGTCATATTTTTGTCATTCATTTTTCTGTGCTGTACATTGCATTAATTGATTTCCATATGGTGGGCAATCCTTGTGTTGCAAAGCTGAATCATCATCATTATGGTGAATGGACTTTTCAATGTACTGTTTAGATGTAGCTTGGTAGTATTTTGGTGAAAATTATTGCATTTATATTTAGCAAGAATATGATATAGTAGTTCTTGTTTGATATTAAATTAATGCTGATTTTTCAGTCAAATTTATATTTTTTTATTAATTTTCTTGAGAAAAAAATTGTAATGAGGCAGTTTTAAAACAGGTTGGTAGGAGAGTTAAAATACATTGCATACTGTAGTCGCTATTCATTGCACAACATGCAGACTTTATATCCTGTCCAAACACTATTAGTACAAATCTTTCTTCTTGAATTGAGAGGAAGTAGCTATATATCTATTATAACTATTTTGTATATACAGATACAAAATTGTCCTTCATTTATATTCTCTTTTTTTGCTTAGTTTTTTCAGGGATGGATATTCCATTGCCATCCAAATATTGTAGGTGCATGAATTCAGCAAAGTACTCCAATATAGTCCAGTAGGTCACAATAGTAGTGGGTTATCTGCAGGACTGGCAACAACCGAATCTGTTCACTTGAGCCTTCCACAGCTTAGCATATTAACATGAATTCACTTTTCCTACATTATTTCTACACTTTTCTGCTGGATTTTTAAGACCAAGATAAAGCAAGACCTATATAACAAGAAATGTAACTTTTGTGTCTGAAAAGGCCAGTCAAGTCCCCTCAGGACGTATCCCAAAATCCTGTATTGCTCTTCATAGATCCTTTGTCAGTGTTGGCCATGTGGATGAGTCACAGCCATTACTTGACCAAGGCTCACTGTGAAAGCCTGAGAGAATGGGTTTTTCTCTATGTGACTCTCTTTAGGGACACTGTACATCATCAACCATATACCTCTGTGTCCCTATAATCTCCTTGATCAGAAATTGTGGGACACAACTGAGTTAAGTTATGTTACAGTATAGGTTCTCCTATGTCCTGAGTCCTCACTGACCTTGTATGGCTAGGGCCAAAATGTTGGCTGTCCTTGCAGCCCTTCTATTTCTCTAATTTTTCATATGCAAACTTAGGTTGTTAACCCTCTAGAAGAGAAGCTTATAATTACCCGACCACATACACAGTTTGATTTAACCTCATCATCTGTCTGAATATCAAACATCTTAGGTATAAGATGGAACATGTATTTGTGATCAACTTTATGTCTCTACTGAATATCAAAAAAGAATTAAAAAGTTAAAATGTTTGAATGAACAGTTATACATTTTCACAAAGAAATTTATAAATCTAGCCAAGTACGTCATTGTAGCAGTACAGTCCTATGACATTTTTTTCTCCTTTTTTTTTTTTGTTTCTTTTTTCATTTATTATCCTTTTTTATATAAAAAATTACTTTATGTACAGTTTGGTCATAATAGGTATGCCATGACAAGCAGTACACATTTAAAAGACCAGAATGACAAGTATTTGAAACATGACTCCACTATTATATATAGGTATCGTCAGTGCATTTGCTCACTTCACAGTTATCAGCACTTACAGTTTTTCAAGGTGAGAATCCCACCAAGTAACTGCTAGTTTCAATAACCTTCTGATAGTTCTCAGGATCATTGTGTTATCCATCTTGTATGCATAAATGTATGGAATTGCCCCTGTCATGTTTCCTAGCTTTTCGCCTTGCCCTTATTTTGTTCTCTAGTCCTCAAGTTCTCCCTTTACTTTTACTTGTGTTAAACCTATCTATTTGTATTTTCTTTTGAGTTCTTATACTAAAGAGACTATATGATATTTACACATGTGGGTCTGGTTTGTTTCACATATATCTTTAAGTGGTATCCACTTAAATATGAAGGCTTTGAGTTTATCATTCTTTATAGCTGAGAAATTCTCTGTTGTATAAAAATACCACATCTTTTTCATCCATCTTTAGATGACAAGAATCTTGGTTATTTTCAAGATTTGCCTATCACAAATTATGCTGCTATAAATATAGGTACACATATATTACTATGATAAGACATTTTCAGTTCCTCCGGGAAAATTCACAGTAGGGGGATAGCTGGATTGAATGGAATTTCCAGTCCTAGATTTTTAGAGAATCTCCACAATGATTTCCATAATGGTTGCACCAGTCTATATTGGAATCCACCAGCAGTGGAGAAGGGTACCTTTTTCCCCAAGCCTCTGCAACATTTTTTGTTGGTTCATTTGTCTATGATAGTCATTCTTTCTGTGGTGAGATGTTATCTCAGTGTTGTTTTAATTTGTATTTCATGAATGGTTAGTGATGTGGAACACTTTTTCATATATTTATTTGTTTCTTTAATTTTGTCCTCTGAGAAGTAGGTGTTCATCTCAGATGCCCACTTCTGGACTGGGACTTAAATTTTGGGGTGCTAACGTTTTTAGTTATTTATAAATCACAGAGAGCAGACCTTTTTTTGAATGCTTATTAGGTAAGATTTTTTCCAAATTCGTGGGTTGCCTTTTCACTTTATTGGTAATTTCTTTTCACATGCAGAAACTTCTAAATATCAAATCCCACTTGAGAATTGATTTCTGTTCATGAAGTATTTGCTATCCCCATGTCTTCAAGAGTTCCTTCTACTTTCTATTCTAGGAGATTTAGGGTTTCTGTTTTAATGTTTAGATCTTGATTCCATTTTCACATTAGCTTAGTGCATGGTGATAGACCTGAGTCAAGTTTTAGTTTTCGGTATATAGAGAATCAGTTTATCCAGCACCATTGGTCAAAGAGGCAAACTTTCTTTCTTCCAGTGAGTATGTTTGGACCCTTTATCAAAGATAAGATGGCTGAATGTGCTCATAGAACCCTCTGCATCTTCTAATCTATTCCATTGATCTTCAGGTCTATTTAATTGCCAGTACCATGCTGATTTTAGCACAGTAGCTTTGTAGCATAATATCAAGTCAGAAATTTTAATGCCTCCTGCCTTATATTTGTATCTGAGGATTACCTGTGCCATTCTAGGTCTTTTCTGGTTCCCAATAAATTTTAGGAATAATTTATGTATATCTGGTGGGATGTTGGTGGTACTTTGGGTACTTTGATAGGGATTGCACAGTAATTTTGAGAGTAAAGCCATCTTCACAATGTTAGTTCTTATCCAGGTCGCAGGGAATAACTTTCCATTTTCTGACATAAACTATGATCTCTTTTTTCAGAGTATTCAAAGTTCTCTTGAGAAGATCTTTGACATATTTAATTAGATGAATTCATAGGTATTTTATTTTCCACAGTACTATTGTAAAAGTTATTGCTTCTCTAGTTTCCCTCTCAGTGTGTTTGTTATCTGTGCAGAGGATTGTTATTGACTTTTGCATATTGACTTTCATTTATGCTATGCTATTGAACTTGTGCATTACTTCTAGTAGCTCCTTGGTAGAGGTTTTTGGATCTTCCAAGTAAAGTATGTCACCTGAAAACAGTGATAACTTCTTTACCTATTCTTATTTTTTCTCTCTCTCTTGTTTAATGGCTCTAGCTAATGATGATAAAACTATATTGAATAGGAGGTGTGATAAAGGATATCCTTGTCTTGTACTAGAAATGAGAGTAAAAAATGTCCCCATTTAGAATCATATTAGCCATTTTTTTGTCATAGATGGCTTTTATCAAATTGAACTGGAGTCCTTCAATTTTCTGTAGGACTTTGAACATGAATGAGTGTTGCATTTTGTCAAAGCCTTTTCTGTATCAATTGAGATAATCATGTGGTTTTTAGATTTTACTCTATTGATACAGTGTATTACATTAATAGATTTGTGTATATTGAACCATCCTTGCATCTGGGATGAATCCTACCTGGTCATATTGTATAATCTTCTTAGTGGTTTGCTGTTTTCTATTTGCTAGGATTTTATTAAGGACTTTCACATCTATGTTCATGAAGGAGATTGGCCTATAGCTCTCTTTTTTTGCTTGAGTCTTTCCCTGGTTTTCGGGATGATTTTGGGAGGATTGCTTCCTTTTCAATTTCATTGAAGAGTTTGAGGACTATTGGGATTATTATGTCTTCTGTAAATTTCTTTTATAATTGAACGCTGAATCCATCAGGACCTGGACTTTTTCTATCAGCAGGATTTTTATTACATTTCATATTTCATTGGCTGTTACTGGATTATTTTTGAATTGTTATATCTTCTTGCTTCAGTTTTGTAATTTGTACCTTTGCAGGAATCTGTCCATTTCTTTGTGTCTTCTATTCTGTGAGAGTCAAGGTTCTCAAAGTAGCTATTGATAATCTTAATTTCCACTGGGTCTGTGGTAGTTACACACTTTTCATTCTGTTATTCCTTGTATTTGAATTTTTTCTTTCCTCTTTTCTATGAAGTTAGCTGGGGGCTTATCAGTTTTATTTAATCTTTCAAAGAATCTGCTTTTTGAGCCATTAATTCTTTGAACTGTTTTCTTCATCTCAATTGCATTAATTTCTGCTCTAATTTTTAAGATTTCTTCCCGTCTTTGGGTTCTAGATTTGGTTTGCTCTTCCTTTTCTAGATGCTAGAGGTGCAACATTAGGCTGTTTATTTGTTCCCATTCTGTTTCCTAATCTGTGAGTTCACAGCTATAAATATCCCTCTGTGAACTGCTTTCATATCATCCCATAAATTTGATAAGTTGTGTTTGAATTTTCATTGAATTGTAATATTGTTGAATTCCTTGTTTAAATTCATCTGTACCCCATTTGTTGCCAAGTAGGGTGTTATTTAATTTTCATCCTTTTGTGGTTTTTTTTTGTTTGTTTGTTTGTTTCTTGTCTCATTTATTTGCAGTTTCATTGCACTGTGGTCAGATAATATGCATGGGATAATTTCTGTTTTCTTGCATGTACTTAAGCATGAACTCTGGACTAGTATGTGGTCTATTTTGGAATGTGACCAGTGTGTAGCTGAAAAAAAATGTGTATTCAGCTAGGCTTGAGTGGAACACTCTGTACATATCCATTAGGTCCATTTGTTCCTAGCTCTGTTTCAGTTCTGCTACTGTCTAGCTAATTTTTTGTCCAGTTGATCTATGTTTTTGAGATAAAGGAGTGTTAAGTTCTCCTGTTAAGATTTTAGTATTGGATATTGGATTTTTCATGTTCATTATGATTTGTCTTATATAGTTCCATGCTCTTATGTTTGGTGCACATACATTTATGAGTGTTACCTCTTCCTTTTGAATTTTTCCCCTAACTAGCATATAGCGGCCTTCTTTGTTTTGTTTTTATCAGTCTTGGTTTGAAGTTAAGACTGTGTGAGAACAGGATTACTACCCCTCCTTTTTCCTGAGGTGCTGAGGAATGTAGTATTGTTTTCCAACCTTTGACTTATAGCCTATGAATTTCTTTTTGAGTTAAGTGTGGATTTTGTATACAGCATACTGTTGGATTTTTTTCCCTAACCCACTGTGTCAGTCTATTTCTTTTAATTGGTGAATTGAGTACATTTACATTGATGGTTATAATAGAAATGTATTGACTTATGCTTGACATGTTATTTACCTGTTGTTATTTACTCCTTTTTGTTCTGTGTTCAATTGTTTGCCCTATTGAGTGGGTTCTTTCTATTCTCCTTCCTGGAGTCCTGATCATTTTGGTCTACCTCTAGAACATATTTTAGTAGTCTATGTAAGGTTGGTTTTGTCATCATGAAATTCTTTAGTTATTTTTTGTCATGAAAGTATTTCACTTGTCCATCAAATTTGAAAGATAGCCGGGCGTGGTGGCGCATGCCTGTAATCCCAGCACTTGGGAGGCTGAGGCAGGAGGATTGTTGTGAGTTCAAGACCAGCTTGAGCTACAAAGTGAGCTTAAGGCCATCCTGAACTGCATAGTGAGACCCTGTCTCAAAAAGACATAAAAAAAAAAAAAATGAAAGATAGTTTTTCAGGGTATAATAGACTGGACTGGAATTTGTTTTCATAAAGGACTTGAATTACTCTTCTCTGTACTCTTTTTGCCTTCATAGTTTGTGAAAAGAAGTTGGCCGTTATTCTGATATTTTTTTCTTTAAGTGTGATCTTTTTATTTTTCCCCCTCTGGAGGCTTTCAGTATGTTGTTCTTGTGCTGGATTTCTGGGATCTTGGAGTTCTGAATGCTTTAGTCACATGAATGTCAGATTGTTTTCTCATATTTGGGAAGTTTTCTGCTGTTACTTCTGCCCATATTCTTTTTGAATCATTTGTATTGCATCTTTCTCATTGATGGCTGTTATTCTCATGCTATTAATCTTTGTATAGTCTTGCAGGCGACGAATTACTTTTTCATGCATTCCTAATTGTTTTTCAGAGATCTTTTCTTACCTTTTCACTAGCTGCAATGACATCTTCAAGATGTGAAACGCTATCTTCACTTTCACTCGAACCGTTTTGCAATCTTGTAACTGAAATTTTAAGTTCCTCTATATCTCTTTGATTCTGTATTATGTAACCCATTTCTTTTCTGTATTATTCAATCAAGGAATCCATTGCTTTCCTGATTTCCTCTATTATTTTTCTATCAGTGTCTTCTTTTTTTTCTTTTTTTTTTTTTCGTCTTTTTGAGACAGGGTCTCACTATGCAGTTCAGGCTGGTCTTAAGCTCACTTTGTAGCTCAGGCTAGTCTTGAACTCACAACAATCCTCCTGCCTCAGCCGCCCCAGTGCTGGGATTACAGGCATGAGCCACCACGCCCGGCTAAAATTTTTTCTTTTTTTTTTTTTTTTTTTTTTTTTTTTTTTCGGAACTGAGGTTTGAACTCAGGCCCTTGTGCTTGCCAGGGAAGTGCTTATTCCACTGAGCCATCTCCCTGGGCCCCTATCAGTGTCTTCTTGAGAACTAGTTATTAATTATTTTAGTTCAGAGTTTATTTCTATCTGATTTCCTCTTTATGTTTCTGCATTTGATTCTTTACTTCAGATGCTCTTAATTCTGATATTTCTTCTTTCATTTAAGAGATTAACTCTGATCTTAATTGCTCTATACCTTTCTGCTGTTGTTTTTTACTTTAGACACTATTAATTCATTGATTTTTTTATTTCAGAGATTAATTCTAATTGAGTTCTTCTATATCTTTCTGTTATTATTTCTTTACTTCAGATGATATTAATTCAGACATTTAGCTGTGCTAGTGTCCTCTGCACTTGTTCTGGGTGTGCTGTTGGCATGAGATAGCATTTTGCTCCTTCTCTTTGTCATTTCTTATTGCACTGTCCACTGACCTTTGGTGTAGAGCTTTGGTGCAGTTATAATCTTAGCTCCTACTAAATTCCAGTCCCAATATACCAATTACGAGTTCATTGAGTTTTGCCTGGCTTGGGTCTGACCACTGTGCTCAGCTTCCTGTTGCTGTCCTTGGAGGTGAACCTGTTGTGCTCTTCTGGCAATAAATGCTGCTCCTGGATTAGTTATGTGGTTTTGACCCTAGTCTCACTGTAGGGACTTCTGCTGTAGAGGTTCACCCCAGGCCTGTGTGCTAGGATTCAGCTGGGTTTGGAGTGGTGCAGAGGGAGACAGGAGAGTGCAGAAGCTCTTCCACACATTCACAGGGTTTGGGTTTAGGTGGGTCTGGTGTTCTCCCAAGAGTATGGTTTAAGTTCTCACTCATATGGAAGCCTTAAGCTGGCTCTAGAGGGGTATTGGGATCCAGAGAGTTCTGTGAAAGGTCTCACTCCCTTGGTGGGCCTGGTCTTGGTCCAGCTGGTGCAGGAGAGTGCAGAAGCTCTCCCACACACTGGCAGGGCCTGGGGTTGTGTGGATCTGAAGCGGTCCTAAAACATGGTCAAATTTATATTATTTTAACAAATAACTTGTGTAAAGGAAATCTTTGTTTTGATTCATAGTTTTCGAAGCTTCAGTTCATGGTTAGTTGCATGCATTGGTTTGGCAAAAACCATATTGTAAAGCAAAACTACTCACCTATAAGTACAAAAGAGAGATACTATAGGAGATGCAAGATTATGACATTGCCCTTTGAAAGCATGTCTACAGTAAAATGGAGGCCACCTTCTAAATACAAATTATAGTGTTTGTGCCATTTCCCAATAATGCTTAGAAATTAAGCCTGCAACACATAGCCAATTGAGAAATCTTTCAGATTCAATCTGTAGTATCTGACATCATCAAAAATGTTTAGAAGAAACCCTTTCTCTTCAATTTTAAAGGGAGATATTTGAAGAATTGATAATAGTTCTTCTTTTAAATGTTTGGTAAATTGTCGCATTGATGGCTTTAATTTGATGGGAGAATTTTTGTTATTGCTTCAAGCTTGTTACTTGTTATTGTTATGTGCAAGTTTTCTGTAATTTAGTTTCTTGGTGACTCATCCTTGTAAAACTGCTTGCATACAGGAATTTAAATTGTGTCTTTCTTCTATATTGCCAAATCTGTTAATATAGAAGCCATTATCTTAAATGAAATAAATCAGATACCTGTATTTGAGTCCTGAATTTTGTCTCTGGTGTGAGAAAGCAAACGTGTAAATAGAAGTAAAATACATAATAGGAAATGTAAAATGGGAAGAAAATACTCAAACAGACATGGGAACAAGGGTTGGGATGGTGAAGAAGAATGAAGTTAAAAGAAATAATGTAAGAAGAACAAATGGAAAAATATGTGTAAATAAAGAATAGCAGAGAATGTGTAAAGGTGGAGGTGAATGGAGTTAAACAGAAGAATCAAGATATATTATGTAGAGAAACAAAATCCCTATGATGAATGTGATCATTCTGTATATCTACAATATACCAATAAAAAGGCACTTTTACACACACAGAGAAAGTGAAAGAGAAAGAGAGAGACAGAGACAGACAGACACACAGACAGACACACACACACACACATACACATGCATGCACACACACACAATTTCCTTAGGGGAATATATACAATTATTGCAATTATATAGACAAATTTCTTTCTTTGTTTGGCTCCACAGTTGTGGTTCTTGACTTCTAGAACTGAAGGGTGAAATATGAATCACATTTGAAGATCTTAGAGAGACAGTGAATAGAGAGACGGTTTGCATCTTTATGAATTTTTGTGTAGCTTGATGAAAATATTTCTTAAGAGTCTATAAGTCAAGTTTGATAATTTTCTATATTCTTGCTAAAATTTCATTACCTTACTCTACATATTCAGTTACTTAGGACTGTCCCAGGTCCTCATGTAAACTGCATTTGGGAGTTTTAAACAAATGGTTTTTGTCTTTGAAGATAGAGGTTCTTTTCTCTGATTAAAGATATTTATGAAACGTGAAGTTAGGCAGGCTCTTTGGGTCCATTTTGCATTCATGAAACCCTTCAAGTCCTTTAAGAAAATGCCACCTTCTGATCCTAGCATGACTAATGCATTCTGAATCATGGTCACAACACTTGGGGCAAAAAAGAGAGAAAGGGCAAAAAAGAAAATCAGCTCTTAGCTTTAGCTATTTTGCCTTGATACTTTGCTGCCATCAGAGAGCTTTTGAAGGCTGATCAAGACAGGACTTGTTTTACACAGCTTTCCTGTGAAAAAGCAGTGGGAGGAAAGACTAGAAGGTTAATACAGGAGCAGAGTTCAATGACTGTGCTGCTCCTTGCTACCAGGCATTTCTTCTGAGTTATCTATAAATACCATGGAGACATCAGAGACCCTATTACTTTGAATGTCTATTTTTAATTAGGCAAGGTACATAAGCATTTTAATTAGATACCCAAATACATCATGGGAGATTTTCCCAGTAAGAAAATAAAAGTAATTTAATTTCTTCTTCATTAAATATAGAAGCACTAAAATCTTATGAATAGATTTTCAGCTGAAGATAGTGGGATCTTTTTGGTGCAAAATATTCACAGAATACTTCCTGTTAAATTTCTCTATGCTAATGAACTGTATGAAAGTAATGAAGTTGAACCACCACCTTTTAAGTTCGGTGCAATACTCAACATGACAAGGGAAAAAATTTGAAAAATGTATAGGTTAATGTGAGTGCTCTGAATTAGAACTTACTCGATTCTTTTTTTTTTTTCCATTGTGGACTCAGTACGAAGAATGTAAGTTTGTGTTTTATGAAAGAAAATCATATCAGCATCTCATTATCCAGCTGCACTGCAATGTAGTCAACCATTTCTGTGTTCTCATTACATTTGCATTTAACTATAAAAGTAGGGCGTAGAGTAAGAGAACATCTTTAGTGATCAAATTAGACATTTGTCCCCCACATTTTTAAGAATGTCTTTGGCATATCCAAATCCTATTATTTTTCATTACATTTAACCAATGAAATTTCACTAACATACAGCTTAAAATCCATAACTTTCATATTTAGTAATTAAATCCAGAAAAAAGCAGTCATAGGAAATAATTAAACAGAAATAGTATTGAGTACTGCACAAACAGAGTTGTTAGTTGTAGATTTTATAATGGAGCTGGGACCTGAGAAATGGTATTAAACCTGGTGGGAATTTTATATATTTTATATATTTTTATATTATTATCATTCTTATTCTTATTCTTACTTGTATTTTAGGGAAATGTCTACAGGGTGTTCAGGGTCTCACTACTAGATCAGACTCATAGCGATCAGCCTGTTTATAGCCTCCCAAGAGCTGGATTACCACACCCAGACTCAGTAGTTGGTTCAATGTGCCCAGGGTCGGGGACAGCACAACATACTGTTCCAGTGATTGAACCCCTGTCCCAGTACCTGACTAAGCAGTAGCTTGTCTGCTGAGCTATGTCATCAGCCCCCAGATATCTTAAAAGCATTCTGAACTCCATAATTATTTTTTGATACAAACATTTCAGTTGCATGTGCTTGGAAGAACCTGTAAAATTTTACCTCTACCTTCTGGAGATTTCTTTGGTGCACAGAGTTAAAACTGATATAAAATAGTAATAGAAAATTATATACATTTAATTTCAGTTTCAAATGATATGAGAGCACTCATAAGGGTCTGGTGGCCCAACCAGGTGGCAATTCCACAGGAATTGGAAGGAGATGGAAGGAGATTGTGAAAATGAATTAACTATGTGGGAAAGCAAAAAGAAGACAAGAATCTTTTTTAAAATGCTTATTTCAATGGAATGTTCTGTCTCCACTTCTTGTCCTAGCTGATAAGAACTGGTTTCTTCCTGGAAGAGAATATGGGTGGCTTATCACCTGTCATCAGGAAGAAAAAGAAAAGTCAGAGTCACCTTTTAGTATTTGCTCATTTTTCTTGTCTTTCAACAATATTTTAAACTAAAACTTATTCCTTTGCCAAGTGACACATTTTGAATAGCATATTCTGCCTCGTTTCTAATATAAAGAGCCAGCTGCATCTTGATCCATTTCTCATTCTTTGATCTATCCTTCCCAACTTTATTGAGTGTAACTCAAAAATCAAAATTATTTTAATCAGTGGTAGTATTTTCCCCATTTTTTTTTTGTTTTAATGTATTTGGTTGCTTCAGGGTCTCTCTACAGAGCCAGGACCTGTTGTGATCCTTTTGTTTTCAGCCTGCCCAGTACTGGAATTACAGGCGTGTGCCACTATGACCAGACTCTGGCCAGCTGGACCTGCACTGAGCATGGAGCAGGCACAGCATGCAGTGTGTGACTCAACAATGGGCCCTGTGCTTGCTTCAGCTTGCCCAAGCAGGTGCTTTAGTCCACTGAGCTATCTCCACAATATCAATGAGATGTGTATCTTTGTGATCTGTGTATTTACAAATAATTTTGTTTATATGCAAATAAAGAGGAAATTTGTATAAAGCAAGAAAAATCAAGTAAATTTCAGAATTCTAAGATCTTTCCTGTTTGATCCATTGTTAGTGGTTTTCTTTGCATCAGGAACTGAGGGGGATGGGAATTGGTGGAGAATCCCCCAGGAGTGAATGTTGTATCATCGCACTATTTTCAGCAGACCTGTTTCATCTCAGGGTTCACTTCAAATGATATCAATTCTCTGAATCCATTCTTGTTATGCAGGATTAATTGCTCCTTCACCTGAACTTCTGTAATGTGTTACATACAATTTTTTTTTTTGCTAAGATAATGATCTCACTGCATTTCAGTGGTATTTGAAAGCATGCATGTCCCTTCCTAGATTTACTCTACTTAAGTGCATCCATGAGCAATGATGGATGGACTTACTGCTATCATGGAGAAAGATGGCTGTCACTCTTAATAAGAAACATGACCTCTGAGGGTAATTTTACAAATGCCCATCATTGATAATTTTGTAGTGAAAGCGTATGTAAGACAATAGAGATTGGCATAAACTAGCTGTTTAAGAAACATTTTGTTAGAATACGTGCACACTGCATTTTATCTTTAGCCCTCCTAATCTTGCTTCTTTAAAAAATGTATATATACCAAGTATATAATTTATATAGTGCTTTCAAAATTCCTGAAGCAACAAGGCTCCTTTCTTTTTCATTTTAGTTTCAGAATGACTATTTTTCAACAGAGAGGGAGGAGTTGCTAGAATGTCCCCTACAATATGGATATACTGTGCTATAACGTAGTTACTTACTTGAATTGCCTGCCCACGTACGATCACAAGTTGCTCCTCTTATTTAGTAGGCATGTAAACTTATAAACACACCAAATTTGTCAAGGGACACTGTATATAATATTTTGGGGAAATCATTTCATAATTAAATCGTGACTAGGGCTTGTCTGAGGCCCAGGATCCTGCTATGCAAGCCAGCTCTGGTATGTGGAAGCGTAACTCTGTGAATCTCACATCATACTGGAGTCAAGGGTCCCAAGTTGGGATACTGTGATGCCCCAGGGGAAGATTTCATCACCTGAAGACAACTTGGTTCTTTGAGAACGGAGTAGTAATAATAAAAAGAGAGAAAGAAGCTGGAAAAGGACAAACTTCTTAACCTTACCACTATCCCCACCTTCCTAGTGAGATCCTCATAAGTTTAATTTAAAATCATTCCCCCTTGCTGAGTCATCCAATGTGGTCCAGTGATTCTCATCGACACAAGGTCTTTATCAGCATAAGACTAGGAGCAATCCAATAATCCCCTCACCATTTTCCTCAATGCAAATATGATCAATAAATACTAAGCTCCTGGCTTCTTCCTGGCATTTGATTTAATCAGGAGTATTTTTGACTCCATTGAATCAGGATAATACTAATTCAATTAATTTCTTTTCCACAGAGTTTTTTTTTTTTTTTTTTTTTTTTTGGCAAGATATCCCTATGCAGTTCAGGCTGACCTCGAGCTCACTTTACAGCCCAGGTTGGTTTTGAACTAAAAACAATCCTCCTGCCTCAGCCTCCAAGTGCTAGGATTACAGATTTGTACCACCAAACCCAGCTTAAACAGGGTATCATTTATAGTCTCTATTTCTGTCCCTGAGGATTTCACTCCTCAAACCCTATTTTCTCATTGAATACATAGTAGTATGAAACTCAAATTTTTGTGGAAAAACAAGAAATATATTAATATACTTCATCTGGCTGAGACATTTGGTGATTACAAATTATTTAATTTTAGATTTTGTAAGGAGAAATCCATTAGGGAAGCACTTAGCTCAATTTCTATAGGATCCAATTGCCAAATTTCTGGCTCTGTAGATCAGCAGCAGAATATTTCAGGTCAGAGTTATGTTTCAGGTCTATGTGAAGGAGGCTGCCAGTGGTGTCTGCTCTCTTCCTTGTGTACCCCATTTGTACATCTATGCAAAAGTTCTACCTCACATAAGCCTTGGAACATCCTTATCTTTATTAGTTCAGTAATTTTTTTAAAGAAAGCAGCAACCATAAATAACACAGAGTTATCTTAGGTTAAGGCATTAAATCAAGCTAGATATTTCAGAAGTTGTGGTTTGTTCACAAGGAGCTGAAAGGCACTTTTTATGTGTTTCATGAAATGCATTAAAGTAAATTTATTTTATTTTATTGTAAATTTAAATTCTGCAAGACACATACATAATATCTCCTGTTAATTTATTTCTGAGTATATGTGGATTCTCAGTTTTCTTAAAGACTTATCATCCATCCTCTATAATAGTCAATATTTTTATCACAAGTCTGGGAATGAGACTGAATATTGGGAGGTTTATTAAATAATTGGAGAAAGAGATAAGAAAGCCATTATTATCCAGGTGTGGTGGATCATTTTGAGTTGGAGACCAGCCTGAGCTAAACAGTGGGTTTAAGATCAGCCTGAGTGGTATACGGAAATCCTTTCTCAAAAAGACAAAATATAAAATTATAGAAAGCCATTACTGATGGGGGTAAACTGTCCTTTGCAGGTACAGAAAAGTTAATAATTGGGCTGTGGAGATATTTCAGTAGAATAAGGGCTTGCCTGACAAGTGCAAGGGCCTGAGTTCAATCCCTGGTTCAGCCCCCACCCCCCAAAAAAACCATCATGTCATCTTAATATAGAAAAGAGATAGCAACATGACAAAACATGTTTGCTTTTCACAAATTGATTATCCTACGAAATTTCTGGTTATCATTTTATAAAACATTTCTTTAATCTTCAATGCAAAATTAATTATTTAAAATACAATGTCCTGCCAGCAAGATAGCTCAGTAGAATAAATGCTTGCATGGAAAACACAGGGTCATAAATTCAATTCCAGGTACTACAAAAACAAACAAACAAACAAAAAAGCATTGTCTTGATCATCAATCTATTTAGCACTTATTTTCACAATCATTTGTTTAACTATGTAATGCATGCAATAAAAAACAGAAGGCAGTATCTGGTAGTGTAAGAAACTGGAAATCATACAACGGGAGGACAGAGCATGAATCCAAACACGAAGGACTTGCAACTTCCTGAGAGCTGCCGGCCATGGATGGAGCCAGTGGCACAGCACCTGCATGGCAAGAGCAAGATCCGAAGTATGATTCCTGGCAAAAAAAAAAAAATGTAAAAAGACTGAAGAAGTTAAGAAGATGGAGTTTGATGACCACAGCTGATGATGCTAGCAAAGAATGCCTGCACTCCAACAGCAAGCGGCTTTCTCAAATGCAGACTGATTTTCTTCTGCTTCCCTTTCCATTCCATTTGGCACTCAAGCCTGTTTGACAATGCCATCCACAATTGGGTGGCTCTTCTCCCCTCATTTCACTGGCCTACATGCTGGGCATCTCTGGCTATCCCCACAAAAACATCCTGAGGTGTGATTTACTACACTACAAGGAATATCTCAATCTGATCAAAATGATAGTGAAGACAATCTGTCGCAGAGGGATGGGAGCAAAGGCAGAAAATATTCTGAACTTTGGGCACTTTGCAGTACAGAAAGGCATCACTTATCTCACTGTTCACGACTTTTTTACAGAGATTTTTATTTCGTAATTGTGAAGCTTTATAGATTAATTTTAAAAATAGTACAGAGGTCCTGTGTAGTCCATGTAGCCATCAGAGTAGTAGGATACATTTTTCACAATTAATGAAATAATAAGACATACTGCTGCGTTAGGCAAGGTCCTGTGGGGAGATAATACATGGAACAGCTATAACGATAGAAAACTTCTGACTCACTAGAGGAATTCGGATTCACGTGACTATGCAGGCTGAGTGGTCAGCATCAATCCACAGACACCGGGATGCTCGTGATGTGCGTCACCTCAAGGCAGACACGATGTGAAATAGGGAAGCCAGAGATGCTCCTGGTAGTCTGAAGGTGAAAGCCTGCGATCCCCGGGAGCCACTAAGGAAGGTCAGAATTCAGAGGTTCTGAAGTTCTGATGTCTAAGAGTAGGAAAGAATAAAGTCTTGGTTATAGGGGAAGAGAATATAGATTTACTGCTTTCCCCACTTCGTTCTCTATTATTCTGGCCAATTCAGTAGTGTCTACTAATCAACAAATTATCCTTTCCACTAACTCCAAAAGCTCTTGCACAATCTATCCTAGGGAAACCTTTGGAGATGCACTCAGAGGAACAATGCCTTACCAAGTATGTGTGTATCTATTCATGTTTTGAATTGGAAATCTTAAAAGAACCATCACAGTGGTGATAAATAAATGAGTGTTTTCTTCATATTTTACTAACCCTTACCCCCAAATCCAGAATACAAGAGCTGATCAAAGCACATTGTGTATACCTAATCAAAACCTTTACACATGTTGCCATCCATCTCTGTGAAGTTACTTTCCCTGGCTACAAATACACTCATATCACCATTCTTGTTACTTTCTAAAGTCTTTCTGGAAATCCTCTTTTATGAACGTTTTTATGAGGTGTGGTGGAACGCTCAGTGGATGCTGCTGTGGAGCGCTGCCTCATGGGAAGGCAGGACCCTAAAAAGCATGCATATCCTCGTCCATCTCATTCCTGCAGTCTGGCATCGTGCAACTTCTGGCTCTCTTCAAAGTCCAAATGATCTCGAAGGTAAACACTTCTAAGCAATTCAGGATATAAAGGCAGCCAAGATAATATAACGAGAATTCCCGATACACTTCAAAAACAGGCAAGGGCAATGTTGGAAGTGAGAGGTGCTATTTGGAGAAAAATAAATGCCAGCCTGTCTTTTAGAATAATATTTTTAAAAATATATAAAGATTTACTATAGTAGTCAGTGACATGTCATAGTCCCAATCTTCTTACATTCCTTTTGTAAAGAGACATTTCTTGCATGTTACTGGTACTTGATGGTCTTAACATTTTGAATAAGTCTGATGAGGTATTTATTTTGCAGAACAGCTACCATTTGGTATGTGCCTGATCTTTTTTTCTAATTACACTGGACTAATCAGTTTAAAGAGGAAAGTCACAAAGATGCAATACAATTTTCATCATCTTATCTAGCATTGACACCATTGTCAGCTTGGTGTGCCTATCGATGTGGCCCTTTGCACCTGCCTAATGTCTTCATCAGGTTTCTCTTTATTGTTTATCTTACCTTTCGTGTTGTAATTTCGTACAAGATGTCACTATATAAAGCCCACACTTGAGGCACAATAATTATCCTTCTCCTCTATATGTGTCAGTATAGATTTGATGTCTGTTTTGCATTTTTGCTATAATTTAATATTATTTTAATTATTTTGTTGCTAAAATTATTACACTTTGTCCTGTATATTAATAAAAATCCAAGACTTTTGTCTGGATGTTTAATGTATCCTACTTCTACCTGTTTGGCATACCTAGACATTCCCTTCTAGAGTTTGCTACTTAAATTAGAGGATCAGACATCACTTTAAGTTAACCTGTCTCTTAGTCCTCTTCAAAGTATCATAACACTGTTGTTAATTGCTCTGAACATGACATACCAGACCTACACAGTGCAAAGCAGTAATATAGCATTTTCAGTTTTCCCAATGATAAAATTCCTAATCACAGAGTTTTTGTTGTATATATATTTTTTTCTTGTAATACCAATGCTGTTTTTAATTTTGATCTCAGGTATTCTTTTAAGCTCATCCAAGTTTGGAGTTTAATAAATCACATTCTTTAAACTCTGTTTATGGAGCAGGGATTGTTTTGATATACCCTGAAGGGCCAAAATATTTCAGGAAATTCATGTAAATAGATCACTAATCTTCAGTTTTTGTATAAGTCAGCCAGTATATCCAATGCCCCAAGAAACTGTAGGACCTGATACCTGCAAGCTGGTCTAGAATTTAGTTTTTAACACAAGAAATATCTTGACATGAATGTGAGCTGATTTGAGCAGTCATAGGTTTTTAGCCAGTTACTTAATTTTCTTTTCTGTTTTGTACACAATCCTTTTGATAAGAACTGATCCTCCAAAGTCAGCTATTCAAATAAGGTAGAATATTTTTATTGCGACATCAACATAAACTAGATTAAGTTACAAAAAACAGATATAGAGTTCATCTCTATATCTGTGTCTTGCGGCTCTAGGGAAGGGAGGGCAGGTTCTGCCTTGAGAGCTTCTCAGGAGGGACACATTCTCTCTTGCCCTCCCTCTTTTGTCTGTGTTCCTTCCGGAGCATCTGCTCCTTTCTTTCCCAGAAGACCAGCTTTCCCTGCAACAGTATCCATATGGAGCCACTGGGCTTATAACGTGCTTTTCTTCCAGTTCAAGAGACTAACCATGTCTGAGACTTAATGCTAAATTCCAAAGCAAGGAACACTGCCTTAGCTTGAACCATCTGGTGGCCCAATTTGTGGAGATCTCAGACAACTTGACTTCTGGGAATAAATTCAATGCTTCAGCATTTGATCAGAATGGACAAGGCATTCTAAGTATTTACCATAATGGGTAAATGGTTTTATACTGTTAAAATGAGAGGTCAGTAAAGGACAGACAGGGCCCTGTCTCCCAAAAGACGCATCGAGGCCCTTGAAGGTGGGGAAACTGCCACCAGTCCTTCTCTCTTCCCCCACACTGCCTCCAAGACTGCATGCAGGGCCTTGGGCTTCCTGGATCAATTTGCTGCAAGTGTCTTTTCTAGATTTTCACTCTACTGTTACATCTGCTGCTATTAAATATAGCTGAGAAATGATGCTGCCCCAAGTGCCCAAGTCTTGAGGTCTGAACTCTGGGAAGAAACAGGCCTTCCCTTACCATCAAAACAATACATCTCTGGAAGAAACTAATGAATAGAAAAACACGATGAGAAAATACATTGGTTAGACAAAGCATACACGAGAGAGCTTGATTTTATTTTGCGACTTGAACACAAGTGTATCTAGGGTTATTTGTTACCTGTGCTGAAAGTAGATTCCCAGTGCATGTTTTCAGATAAAACTCAGTAATACATGTCTGTATTATTCTATAAGGAATTCTGTACAGAGAACTCCCAATCAGTGTTTAATATTATATAACAATTCAAATTGACCTTCTGAATTTATATTTCTTTTACAGCAAAAGTGCTGGGGATTGCTTTGAAAATAAACACAAATATCATTTCTCTTAATTATTACTTAATGGCTTCAAATGTCATTATTCAAAAGAGTAAGAGAAACTCATGGCATTTTTGTTTTCTGTTTCCTGTGCTCACATGGCGACTGAGGATGCCTGCCTGCCTGGCAAGCACCCTGTCATTGACCCTGAGCTGTGTCCTCAGCCTGAGCAAGTTTTTTTTTTTTTCTTCTTTCAAATTTCCTTGGTCCATTTCAGATGTACCTAATGATTACACTCACTGCCGCGAATTTGTGCCTGTATGTGCTTTCATTTGGTTTCCTTCTCATTGTCCTCTCCTCCCTCCAACCCTTTCTCCTCTCCCCTTTTACAAAAGCTTTGTTTCTGTTTTTTCCTCCTTTTCTCACAAACTAGCCAAAAGTTTTAGTGCATGCTTCCTGACACAAAAATTATTAATCCTAATTTATCTTATTGTTCTCCTTTGAGGCACAAGTAATAACCTAGTTTTCACAAATGTATAAATAACCATATTTATTTATAGCAAAGAAATGGATTGTAGTATAGTTGTCATGGAAACTATCAGTCTTTAATAAAGGTTCATCAGAAGTACATTAACCTTACAAGAATTAAATTATACAGTATCATCTCCCTTTCATCCCTTATGCACAGGAGAGAAGAACATGCCTTTAAAAGCAGTTCAGAGTATTTTAACAAACATTCTACTTAGTGAACAAATGTTCCAGCACTAGCATGAAACTAGCACATGAAGTTGATTTTTAATTACCTGACCTCACTTCCCACACATATTCTACACTGTGAGTTGATCGTTCCACTGAGTGGGATTTTAGCATTTAGAATTTTGTTTTTAAAATTAGACTGCTTTAATCCTGTGGCTCACAATATAGCTCTTTAAGCCAAGAGTGATCCCTGAATACAATTCTAATACTTTGCCTTATGATTATCTTGAAGAAATCATCACCTGTGATAATGATGGAAGATGCCTCTGTCCTGCACATTAATTTGAACTGACTGAGAGGAAATGACTGAAAGTAGGTATTTGCTGTTTCCTTCCTGGTATCATATAGACCTCGGGTGTCCACTAAAGAGCCTTATGTTTAAGACCTCCTCTCCAGTCTATGTTGCTGTTGATGGGTTGCAGAATCCTTGAAGTCAAGACCTAGAGAAAGAAGTCCGTCAGGGCCAGGGATATGGCTTAGTGGAATAAGCACTTCCATGGCAAGAGCCTGAGTTCAATCCCTGGTTCCATAAAAAAAAAAAAAAAAAAAAAAAAAAAAAGAAAGTAATTAGGGGCAGGGCCCAGAAGGGCCTAGTTCTTTACTGCTTTATATAATATCCTGTCCAACCACCATTAGTGCAAATCTTGCCTCTCATAGAATTATGTAGAAACATGGTGTTATCTATCCCAACTGTACTGTCCATACGCACACATCAAGATTCTTCATTTCTAGACCCCTTCCTTTACCTACACCTGTCCAAGATGGGCACTCCATTGTCATTCAACCATTTTAGGTGCCTGAACTCGACGACACAATCCAACACAGTCCAGCATTCCACAACAATAGTGAGTTATCTGAAGAAGTTGTCAACCGAAGCCATTTGCAGCTCAACTTATCATTATGGCTCTGTGGTGTATACCTCATTTTTATACTTTTCTACTGAATGGTTAAGACCTAGATAGAGCAAGACCAATATACCAACACATCTACTTTTTGTTTCTTATGAGTTCAGTGAAATCCCCTCAGTGTTTATCTTGTAGTCCTCTACGTTATTCTGTAGATCCTTTGTCTGTGTCATCCATGTGGGTGAGTCATGGCCAATGCTTGACCAGTTCGCTCTCTGTGAAAGCTTGAGAGAAAGTTTTCTCTCCATGTGACTCTCCCCAGGCACACTATAGAACTTCAGTCTCTTTCCACTGTGGCTCCATAATCTCCTTGTTCAGAAAATTTGGAGCTCAACTGAGTTTCATGATGTTGCAGTATAGGTTCTCCTATGTCCTGAGTCTTTGCTGACCTTGAAAGGCTAGGGCCAAAATGCTGGCTGGCCTTGTGGCTCTTCTATTTCTCCAACTTTGATCTGTGAACTTAGGTTGTTCACCATCCGGAAGAAAAGCTGATTAGTATCGTGCAGCAAATGCCATTCACTTTGCCTTATCTGACTCAATTGATTTTAGTTGTTGTTGTACATTTCTATTTGTATTTCTGCTTTTTGCTTCTTATACTAGGGAGACTATATGATATTTACACATGTGTGTCTGGTTTATTTCACGTATGAATATATGTTCAAGTGGCATCCACTTCAGTATAAATGTTTCAAACTTATCATTATTAACAGCTGAATAATACTCCATTATATAGAAATACCACATCATTTTCAACCATTCCTCGTGTGATGGACATCTTAGTTGTTTCCAAGATTTTGCTATCATACATTGCGCTGCTATAAACATAGGTACACATATATCACTATGATACAATGTTTTCACTTCCTTTGGGAAAATTCTCAGTAGGGAGATAGCCGGCTTGAATGGGATTTCTAGTCCTACTGTTTTGAGGAGTCTCCACACTTACATCCACAATGGTTGTACCAGTCTACATTCCCACCAGCAGTGGAGAAGTGTTCCCTTTTCTCCACAACCTCTCCAATATCTGTTGTTGGTTGATTTCCTTATGATAGTGATTCTTTCTGGAGTGAGATGGTATTGTAGTGTTGTTTTTATTTGTATTTCATGGATGGCTAGCGATGTGGAGCAGTTTTTCATATATTTATTTGCTTCTTTAATTTCATCCTCTGAGAAGTATGTATTCATCTCAGATGCGTATTTCTGAATTGGGTCTTTATGTTTGAGGGCCCTGTTATGTCTTAGTTATATGTTCTAGACAGTAGACCTCTGTCTGATTGAATATTAGTTAGGATTTTTTCAAAATGTGTGGGTTGTCTTTTCACTCTGTTGACAATTTCTTTTGACATGCAGAGCTCCTTAAGAAGAGTTGATCCCAGTTGTTGATTCTTTCAAGGGCTTCCCGTGCGAATATATGTTTGTTCATGAACTCCTTACCTACCCTATGTCTTAAAGACTTCCTCCTACTTTCTCTTCCAGGAGATTGAGTGTTTCTGCTTTAATGTTTAGATCTTTAATCCATTTTGACTTTAACTTAGTGCATGGTTATAGAGCTGGGTCAAGTTTTAGTTAACACGTTTTTTTCTCTACAACTCTCTAAAGTGACTTTATTAAATGTGCGCTTGAGTTTTGCCTTTACTGTGGAGGGTCGTGCTCTGCGTGCCTGGACTGTGAGCCAATTTTACCATCTAAAGGCAATATATTCACAGAGAGGGGAAATGGGATCAGGAGGAAGTGAAAGGGATACTTAGTTTCTGGCCTCAAAGTTTCAGAAATTAAGAGAAATATTAATCATGTTCTTTTGAATCAACCTGAAGTTTCAGGGGCTTATAGATGTTCTTTCCTTGCTGAGTGGGCTGCTATTGGTTGAAAACTGAGGTGAGGATTTGCTTAATAGTCTCATTTATTTATTAAAAGATGTTATTAATATTTTCCAATTATTTATAGATGGAGCATTACATTTTCACAGAAGTGCATATTGGCACACTTCTCTGCCCTTAACTCTCCCGGTGCACTTTCATACAATGAAATAAAGTAACTTTTCCAGCCCCAGAAAGTTTGTCCTCATCCTGCATTATATCTGAGAAGTGAAAGTCAGACAATATTGTCAGTAGAAATCAACTTGCAGGTCTGTTTAGACAAAAACTGCAATCATTTTTTTCGATTACTATGTATTTTCTGAATAAAGTAGAGCCTGTAAAACGCAAAAATAGATCCCACCCCACGCCCTCCCAGGCAGAGAGACCAGCCTGAGACAGCAGGGTCAACTCCACTATCTTCCTCGATCCTGCCCATGCCTGCCCAGCCAGAGCTACCAGCCTGAAACAGTGGAGCCCACTCTAGCAGTCTCCTGGACCATACCCTGAAGCCGTCCCAGTGAGTGGGAATTTGCATGACTCACCAGGATTCCCAGATCAGTGAGTGTGTGGTGAGTCTGAGGAAGAGCCCTTGGCATCTTCCCGCGTGCTACCCGAATACCTGCCCCAAGCCTTCCAAGCCAGTGACCGGCTTGAAACCTGAGGGCCCACTAACCAGCAACTCTCTGGATACCCTGCCCTGAAGCCCGCTGAGCGAGAGGGAATTTCCCAAACTCCCTGGACAGCAAACTTCAGTGAGTGGAGAGCTCCAGGCATGCAATACCAGAGAGACATTTCCCAGAGATTCCCTGACCCACCACGCGGCGGCAAACCCAGTGCAGCTTGGCCAGTGAGTGAGGACTCCAGGCCCACAGTGTCAGAGAGACATTTCCCAGCCTTTTCTGGGTCTGGCCCATGGCCCTGGACCTAGCACAGCTTAGCTAACCCAGCACAGCTTACTCAGTGAATAAAAACATCCACTATCCATTTGGAAGCCCAGCGGACCCACCAAAGAACAGGCCTGCTAAACTAGAGAGCGACCTGCCTGAGATAAAAGGGCCAACTCTGGCAACTTTCCATACTCTCGGGAGAGAGCCAGCCAAAATAGTGGGAATTTTGACTACTCACTCTGCATCCTCATGAGGTTCGTGCTCACCTGACCAGGGAACCAACAGTGGAGAACCACAGGAGCTACAGCAAAAAGGATCTGAACACAACAGCTAGATCCAGGACAGGCATACCTGTTAATCTCACACTTAATAGACTGGCACCTGAATTTCATTACACGCTAAGGTTATAGCTGCACCAAATTCTACACCAAAGGCCAGAGGTCAATGCTATGCAAAATGACAAAGACAAGGAGAAAAGTGAAATCTCAGGCCTCGAGTCCATGAGTAAGTGTGGAGGACACTATCTCAGCTTAAGTGAATGAATTAACAGATACAGAAGCAAAAGAGCAACAGCAGAAAGGTACAGAGGAACTTAGATGTGAATTAATTCCCCCAATAAAAAAAGAAATATATCAATGCATAGCATCTGAAATAAAGCATCAGATCCAGAAACATTCAGGGGAAAACCAATGATCACCCAGAACAAGTGCAGAGAGCACTAATACAGCTGAAACATATTAATTAAAAGCATCTGAAGCAAAGAAACAACAACAGAGAGGTCATGAGGAACTCAAAGCAGAAATAATTTCTGAAATCGAAAAAGAATTATTTGAACAAAAAGAACTCTTTGAAATCAGCATCTGAAATACAGAAAGAAGTCCGGAAATATACAGAGGAAATGCAAATTGGAAGAAACTGCAGAAAAAGAATTAATAACTACCTCTAAAGAAGACATGGATAAAAAAAATTGAGGAGATCAGAAATATAACAGATTCTTTGAATGAGCAATGCAGAAAAGAAATAGAACTCATGAAACACAGACAAAGAGATATAGAAGAACTAAAAATATCAATCATAAGTCTAAAAAACCATTTTAGTGAAAGCGAAGACAGAGTTTCAGATCGTGCAGACACTGGTATAGCTAGTGAAACGGTGAGAAAGGATCGCTTAAAAACAGTGAGGATGAAGAAAAAATAATCCATCACCTGCGAGATGACACCAGGATGAACAATGCGAGAATAATTGATATCAATGATAATGAAGCAGTTAATACAAATGACATGAAAACAATTCACGGAGAAATAATCACAGAAAACTTCCCAAATATGAGGAAACAATCCAACATTCAGGTCACTGAAGCATACAGAACAACATATAACTTCAACCCAAGTAAAAACACACTGAGACATATAATAGTCAAGATCCCAGAAATGCAAAATAAAAGTAATATACTGACACTATATTGAATAGGAGGGGGGATAGAGGACATCCTTGTCTTGTACCTGATTTAAGAGTAAAAGCTTTCAGTTTTTCCACATTTAGGATTATATGAGCTTTTGGGTTGTCATAGATGGCTTTTATCAAGTTAAGATAGAGTCCATCTATTCCAATTTTCTGTAGGACCTTGAACATGAACGAGTGTTGGACTTTGTCAAAGGCTTTCTCTGCATCAATTGAGATGATCATGTGGTTTTTAGATTTCAGTCTATTAATATAGTGTATTACATTTATAGATTTTCGAATATTGAACCATCCTTGCATCCCTGGGATGAATCCTACCTGGTCATGGTGTATGATCTTCTTGATGATTTGCT
>PVKA01020373.1:0-40499 GCA_004027165.1 Ctenomys sociabilis | reverse complement strand
CCCTCACCCCTGCTGCTCCTCGCCTCACCTCCCCCCTGCATCATCTTGTAGAACTTGCTCTCAATATGCAGCTGCGGGTGCTTTGTCTTCACACACTCCAGTTTGATGGCCACTTCTTCACCAGAGGCAATGTTGGCACCTGCCCGGGCAGAGGGAGCAAAGCAGCAGTCATCGTGCGGGTTGGGTGGTCCCCAGACTGCTGGGCCCCAGGCCTGGGGCCAACCTGACAGCTGCTCTCCCCAGGTGCTCAGATCCTCTAGGGAGGCTGAAGGGCAGCAGGGGGTGCTACAGGGCACAGAGGGGTGGCAGGGGGAGGTCAGCAAAGACTTCCAGAAGGGAGGGAACAGTAACAGGTGTCCAGGGAAGGAGGGGAGATGCTCTGGGGTGGGGGGGGGATGAGACGCCAAAGGAGAGCCTGGTGCCTGGAGTGCGGGGCAAGGCACAAAAGGTTTAGAGGCCAGGTAAAGAGAACAGAATTCTGGAGAGGGAAGACGGCTGAAGTGCGAGAGCAGGAGAGGGGCGAGGAGCCCACCCAGACCAGCCTGAGTCCCAAGAAGTGTGGGGGACAGCCTAGGACTAAACCCGTGCCCTGGCCAGGTCCATCACACCTTCAGGGACCACCCCAGGTTTCTACCCCAGCACCCTTTTCTCTCACTGGGGCCTCACCCTCTGTACAGGCAAGAAGACAGACCCAGTCAGGGTTACAGAGCCAGTAATGGTCGGCTCCAGTGGCTTCTGCACACCTCTGTGCCTCTCCCTACCCCCTTCTGAGCTTTTACTGCAGCCTCTCAAGGGGCTCTAAAGAAAACACCCTCATGAACCCCAAGGCCCAGCTCAGCCTGGATCCACCATACACTACAGGAACTCGCGAGAATGAACAACTGCAAATGGCACCATGCCTCAGTTTCCCCAGTTCCAGTGGTGAGCTGAACTGGAGGCCATCGGGCTACTGTCAGGGGCAGGGGTTGCCCTCGAAGCACCAAGGGTGAACTGGGACAGTATCACATAAGCAACCAAACCAGATGGCAGCGGACACAGCACCAGAAGAACCGGGGGAGGATGAGCTGAGACAGCAGCATCCCCAGGCAGGGGGAGGCCCTCCAGGGCTCTCCTTGGCACAACGGCTCACACCACAAGCAGGGCAAGGCCCAGAGTCTGTAAAGTCCAAAGGCAAAGCACCAGTGGGTAGGCCTCTTTCAAGGGTCTGGTAAAAGTCACAAACCCGTCCCCAAGCAACTCTTGTATACCGGGGGAAAGGACAGGGACAAACCCAGGAGCCAATACCCCAGAGGCCCAGTAGCAGCAGAGTGGCCAGCAGCGATGTGGCCATACATGGGGCCCCGGGAGGCAGTGAAGAGGGGCAGAGGACAGCTTCACACACCAACGGGGCTACTCCCACCTCTCCAACTCTGGGCAGCAGCTCTCCTCACAAAAGCCCTGAAATGGAAGCAATGCAAGCACATACCAGCAGGCGAATGGAGTGACAAAACATGGCCCACCCACATGGTGGAATATTATTCAGCCATGAAAAAGAATGAAGTACTGATACATTGACATCTGGATGACTCTCAGAAATGTTCTGTTCAATGAGAGAAGCCAGACACAAGAGGACAGAGAGTATAGGAAGTAGCCCGGATAGGCCAAGTGTCCTGAGTCAGAAGGTACGTGAGGGACTATCATGGGCAGGAGGGCAAGAAGATGGGAGCAGCTGCTTACTGGGCAAGAGTGCAAAAAATGTTTTGGAAGGAGAAGAGGGAAGGCTGCAGGACACTGCCGTGAAAGCCACCAAGCAGCACGCTTGGAAGTACTTCATTTGGTCCTGGGAACATCACCTCATTTTTTTACAAAGGGAGAGAAAGAAGCCGACAGTTTTGACTCGACATCAAAACACACAAAACTAACCACACGGTTCAGGGGTATAAGCGTGACAGAGCTTTCAACCAAAGGAAATGACTCTGTGGTGGCGCATGCCTGTGATCCCAGCACTGGCTGGAGCAGAGGTCGAGGCAGGAGGGCTGCAGAGAGTTCACGCCCAGCTTAGCTACTTAGCTACGCAGCTAGAACTTCTCAAAAAAAAAAAAACTAAAACAAAAATGGAATGGGGGCCGAGTAGATGGCTCAGTGGAATAATCGCTTCCCTGGCAAGCTCAAGGGCCTCAGTTCAATCCTTGGTTCTGCCACAAGAACAAAACAAAACAAAACAAAAAAACAGGGAATAATTTAAAATGTCAACTGGGCCAGACCGGGTGGCACAGACCTATAACCCCAGTACTTGGGAGGCTGAGGCAGGAGGATCACTGAGTTCAATGCCAACCTGGGCTACATGGTGAGTTCAATCAAGGCCAGCCGCAACTACATAGCAGGACCCCATCTCAGAAAAATAAGCAGTTAGCTAGTAGTTACTCCAATGAAGAGAAGGCAGAAGACAGGACAGGCAGGAGAGCATGCCTTCAAGGTGACAGATTAAAATTCTCTTTCAGTTGAGTGGTGCCCAAGGAAGGGTCCCATGCAACCTTAGGGGAAGGCCATTTTACCCTTTAATACCCAGAGGCCATTTAAAAACAATGCAGGGCCAGGGAGATGGCTCAGTGGAATAAGCGCTTCTCTGGCAAACTCAAGGGCCTGAGTTCAATCCCCAGTTCTGCCAAAAAAAATAAAAATAAAAACAATGCAAAGGCCCGGCTTCTGCGATCATACACCTGGACCTGCCCTGACTCTGTATGGCATAGAACCACAAAGCAGCTCTGCTCATAATCCTGGTTACGGGCAAAGAACAAAACAGCTAATGAGCTCCCCAACTAGGAGAAAGACAGCCACAAGCAAGGCAAAGGGGGCGGAATGCTCACCCAGGGGAATGGCTGCCTAACCTCCTCGTAAAAGTGTGCACATCACAATGGTCCCAGAAGACTATTTGTCAGCCAGGACTGCCCAAAGCCCCACAGTGAGACAGCCTGCATCTGCTGGCCTGGGACAGGCTCAAGGACAGGAGGGTCACTGCCACCACCCAGCTCTGACCAGCAATGCCACAGCTGCAGCTTTTGCTGCCGTCCTCGTACAGTGCAAAGTGAGGCCCAGACAAGGCCGTGCACTGTCTGCTGTTTACAGAAGCCGCAACCTGGAAAGGACCCAAATGCCCATCATCCGGGGTCTGGTTAAAGGAAGAACAAGCCCATCCAAGAAACAGAACACAATGGAGGAGGAACAAAGATGCGTCCTCGGGTAGAAGTGGAAGATTTCCAGAGACAGGAAGTGAAAAAGCGAAGCACAGAACTTGTATTCTGGGCTCTCCTCACAGTTTCAAAACAAGGTGGGGAAATAAGGAGCTACGTCCACATAAAGAATGTGAGGGACTTGCACCAGGGCTGGGGGCCCCTCAGATACCTTGTTCTGTGTCTCTTACTACAGTCTTTACTGAGATAAAGTTTACATGCTCCGCCATTCACTCCCTTGTAGCGTACAACTAGCTCAGTGGTCCTCAGCGTGTCCACGCATCTGGGTGACCATCACACAATTGATACTTGAATGTCTCCACCCCCTCCCAGCAACCACCGCTGTACTCTCCATCCTTGGCTCTACCAATTTTGGACATTTTTACAAATATAGAATGACACAGTGTGTGATCTTTTGTGGCCTGCTTCTTTTACAGATTTCTGTGTTTTCACTTTTGGTATTGTCTATGTATTTTCATGTTTTGGCCAAAGTAAAGATAACTAGAAGGCTAAATCCAGTGAGCAATTACATAGTGCAAACACGTGCTAATAAACACTCAGAGATACAGTGCAGGTGGCCTCACAGAGTGCTTGGCACACAGTTCCTACTCCACCATGGGAGGGCTGGTGAGGAAGGACCAACTGGCCTGGGCTCCAGTGACGAGCAGGTGGGTGGAAGGGGGCATCGGCGGCCGCACAGAACACATGAAGCAGGACCATGCAAGCCCAGCCCTAACCCTAACCTGCAAAGGCGTGTGTGTGTGTGTGGGGGGGTTCCAACCCTGAGGGGTTTGGTGCAGCTGAAGAGGACGGTCGGTGGAAGCCCTGTGGGAGGGCAAGGTTGGAAGGGTCTTTTTTTTTGGGGGGGGGCAGTGCTAGGGATTGAACTCAGGACCTTGCACTTGCCAGGCAGGTGCTTATTCCACTGAGCTATATCCCCAGACCCTGGAAGGGTCTTTAGGGGCTGCCAATACATCTTGGCTTTCAGGCTGGGTGGCAGGGACAGGGACAGGAGTAGGATCACAGAGGGGCCAAACTCAGCAGCACTGACATTAAGGGCCAGAGAGTTTATTGTTGTGGGGCTGTCCTGGGAACACAACTGGTCCTCACACCTACGTACTATGTGCCACCTTCCGTGAGTTGTAATAACCAAAAACATCTCCTAACCTTGCCAAAGCCCCTGAGGGGACTAAATCCGCCTGCCTACACCTATATACACACTGTGATTCACTGGTGTAGGAGAAATGACACAAGGGGCTTGAGGACACGGGGAGCAGAGGCCAGGGATGCCGGTGACTTGGCAAGGAGGCAGGAGATGCAGTCCCTAGGTCCAGAAGCCCACCTGCCAGGACTATTCTGTATCAGTCTTTGACACACAGAGAAACCCAGTCACCAGGGGCCAAACACCCATTCACCACACAACCTCCCACTGACAGGAATGCAAGCTATTGGGCAGTCTTTTTTTTTTTTTTTTTTTTTTTTGTCTTTTTGAGACAGGGTCTCACTATGCAGTTCAGGCTGGCCTTAAGCTCACTTTGTAGCTCAGGCTGGTCTCGAACTCACAACAATCCTCCTGCCTCAGCCTCCCGAGTGCTGGGATTACAAGCATGCGCCACCACGCCCGGCTTGGGCAGTCTTTTGACCTGAGTGCTGGGAACCTTTGCCTCAGTTGCCTCCCCATCCGTCTTGACCCTGCATTTTGCATTCCCATCCAGAAGCTGCCTGGTTCTTTTCTGACTCCCCGAATTCTCTCAACCACCGAAAGAAGGTTCAGAGAGGTTTGGCACCTGGCCAGGTTTGGAGATGTAGGCCCCAGAGCCCTTGTGTTTTTCTCCATTCCAATTCCCTAGCATGGCACTTGTACAATTGGCAGGCAGCAGGGCTGGACCAGCTGGGGCAGGCCTGCTCTGGAGGAGCACAGCGTGCCTGCAGGGGGAGCAACAAAGGCCACTGGCCACGTGGAAGGAGGCAAAAGAGCCCTGGAGAGGGCAGCCACTACGGCTTCCTTCCTGGTGGCTGCTGGGAGATGAGTGGGCTGGGCCTGCCTAAGAGAGGCTGAAATGGCCCCATTTCAGGCATAGAATATGAGGTCTGGTCAGACCCCCAAACAAAAACCTGGATAAACAAGAGCCTGGGTCTGGCCCACTCCGGCAGGGTTGAAACCTTGGAAAGCTAAAGGTGGGAAAGGGGGGAGATGGCCCTCACATGGGGTCTCACTCTGCAGACACTCAGACACAGCTGGGGACCTAGAGACTCTGGGGTGATAGGGATGCTCCCTACCCCAGCAGCAACCCTGCCACTCATCTATCAGCAGCCCAGCATGTGCCCCAGAGCCAACAAGAGGGCACCTCTGGACCCCACGCAGCCACTGCAAGGCTGTCCATGCACAGTGCCTCACTCTCCCAACTGCTCCCTTAAGATGCGGGGTGGGGGCCCAGAGAGGAGCTGGGGCCTGGCAGCCATGTCTGCGCCCACGGCTGATCCTGGAAAGCAGCGCTTGGACACCGTTCCGAGGCCCACCTGCAGAGGCCATCTGCTGTCGGGCCCTGGCCCGGGCACTGTGGAGGACATGGCCAGAGTTCTGAACAAAGGGAACCAGATGGGAAGGCCTCCACTCACCACTGTCTCCATTCCTGCAGGGCAGGGGCCCAGGATGGACATGAAAGGAAGGTACGTCAGGCCAGGCCCCTGACACCCTCACATCCAGTGAAGTCCAGACAGAAGGAGAACTGTGCCTGGCTCCCAGGACAAAGAGGCCCCAGGGCCTTGGAAAGCAGGATTTCATCAATCTGCAGGACTCCATCCTGGACAGAGAAACCAAGCCTCAAGAGCTCAGGGCTTACCACAGCACAGAGCTAAATACAAAGAAAGCCAGCACCTGGTGAGGTACTGCACACCTATAATCCCAGCACTCAGGAGGCTGAGGCAGGGAGAACTGCCTGGAGTTTGAGGTCACTCTGGGCCACACAGTGAGTTCAAGGTCTGCCTGAACTACCCAGAAAGGCTCTTAGTTCAAAACACCAAAAAAATTAAATTAAATAAATGAGTAAATAGCTTAAAGAAGCCAGCATCCTAATTCAAGCTCAACCAACTCCAGAGCCAATATAAGGAGTAGCCGGGACCTAGTTTCTAAGATAAATGAGAAGCCTCCCTGGCTAAACAGGAAGTTCTGCCCCTAGGGAGGTGACCACAGAAGCTAGGGACACTGACTTTCTCAATAATTCTAGGCTGCAGCTTCCTCTGCTAGGGGCTTCGAGGCTCCCTGGCACTGAGAAGACAGAGAGGGCGCTGTGCGGGGGCACACACCTGATCAGGATCTGTCCCCAGTCCTGAGCCCAGGAGCCTCCAGTCTCTATCTCCACCCAAGTTTCACCCACAGGAAATGAGTGTGGACCCCTGCAGCATGGACAAGGAGGCCTAGGCTCAGAAAGAAAGTGACCTATCACACGGCAAGTGAGAAAAAGCCAGGTGTGGTGAGGCATGCCTGTAATCCCAGCACTTGGGAGGCTTAGGCAGGAGGATTGTTACAAGTTCAAGACCAGCCTGAACTGCACAGCGAGACTTTCTCTCAAAAAAAAAAAAAAAAAAAGAGAGAGCGACTAAGGGAATCTTAACTGGGCTCAGCCCCTAAACCCTAACCTTTTTCTACCTGGACACAATGAGGCTTCGGAATGCTATAGTCCCTTCTCTCTCATGTATCTGTCCACCCTTCCTGGACACCACTGTGGGCAGGCCTCATGCTGAGCATGGTGAGGAAGAGGGAACACAGACCTTTGCGTAATTAACTTAGGGAGGAAGTGTTATTGTTGCCCAGGCTGGTCTCCAATTCCTGGGTTCAAGTGATCCTCCTGCCTCGGCCTCCTAAATAGCTGGGACTACATTTATGTCTGGGCTCTGCTATAGAAAGCCTTCCAACCAGTTACACTTCCCTCCCTCCACTGTAAACTGGGAGGCTATTTGCAAAAAGTGTAGGCTACTTCAGGCGCATGGTTGACACTTCAGCCTGCAATCCGACAGGGCTGCACGAAGTGTGGGTGGAGGGCCAGCGAGATAGCTCAGAGGACTAAGCACCTGCTTAGGCAGGTGCAGGGACAGGCCGATCCCTGGCACATGCTGCACTGGCCCCACCCCCAGGTACGCTGAGCCTGAGTGTGGTGACACATGTCTGTAATCTCAGCACTAGGAAGGCTGAAAACAGGAGGATCATTACAAATCCAATCTGTGTAGTGAGACCCTGTACCAAATACATTAGAAAAGAGAAAGTGAGGGTGGAACCCAGGCCTGTCTGTATTTCCCATGCTGACGGTAGGTGTGCAGAACACCTTTGTTGGTTTTCTGCAGTGACCCTGGGTGGTCACCTTGACCCCACGCGCCCAGCTTCACCCAGGCTCCCTAGGTGAGTACCTAGAAACAGCTTATCCTGTTCCTGTCCCCAGCTCCAAGGCTAGCTGCCCACTGTGGAAGGAGACCCTGAGGTCTAAATGGGTGCTTATGGCATGCAGCCTTGGTTCCTTCTGTCCAGGCCAGAACCTGTTTATTTTTCCTCTCCAAGGAGGTGGTTCAGGCCTGCCTCAGAGGGCACAACGATGGCAGAATGAGGAGAAAGCCCGTCTAGAGGTCCTGTGACTGGCTCTCACGACTCCAAGGCCCTCTAATCAAAATCACTGCCTGGAAATCTCCCTGTAGACCCACAGCTAGAGGGAGAGTCGCACTCGTGGCTATACCCTGTGGGCTGAGGCAGCTGCGCCCCCTCGTGAAAGCCATCCTCCTTCAGTCTAGGAGCAGAGATGTCAGTTTAAATGACCCTAATGGGACAAACTCAGCAAACCCAGAAAGAGAGGGTCCCTAGCAGACCCCTGCCAGTGTCATCCACCCCAAGGCTGGGCTGCAGTATGTGGGCCCTTGACGGGGGTCACACAGAGGCCTAGCCCACCTTTCTTCAACCAGCATCTTTCTACCAGGCTCAAAAGACACAGCACAGAGACTCCGGTCAGCCACAGTGGGGAATAGGAGCTAAAAACATGCTCTTTAGCTGAGTGGGTAGAGATCCTGTGATCCCAGCACTTGGGAGGCTGAGGCAAGAGGAATTCCAGGCTAGCCTGGTCTACGCAGTAAGTTTAAGGTCAGCCTTTAAAATCAAATTCTATTTGAAAAAAACTAAAACAAAGCAAACCACCCTCCTTCTCCAATCCAGGATGCCTCTTTCCCCAGCTGGAGAGGCCTAGAGGCACTGCCACCACTGGAGCAAAGTTCTGGCTCCGGCCTGTGAGACCCTGGTGGCAGGACACTTACCCAGGTAGATGTCCCCGAAGGATCCACTCCCGATCTTGCGACCCAGGCGGTACTTATTCCCCACACGCAGCTCCATGGCTCACGCTTGCTGCAGAGGAAGGCAGAAACAGTGAAGTCAGAGAATGCAGATTTGGGAAGAGGGACCCCACAAGGATGGATTGTACCCCTTCCCGTCAAACACCTGGCAAGCTACCAGGGAGCTGAAAGGCTCCTCCCTGCCACCATCTAGAAAGTGGGCCTTACTTTCTTGAGGGCAAGCAGGTGCCAGGTCCCAGTACTCTGTCCTCTCAGCTGATGCTCACAACAGCACTCAGCCTGGCCTGGCCAAAGGCAGAATGGGCACCAAGGCCTGATAGGAAACAACAGGCAAGAAACAGCATCCCTCTGGGGAACACTGTTGGGGGGACCCTATCATAGGAACCTCTCACGGGCAAGAATGGTCACCATAGGCCAAGACTGAAAGGGAAATAAAGGACAAAGAGGGCAGTGGGGAAGGGGCCCCAACAAAGCTGACATCCTGGAGGCCCAGTCTTCCCAGTAAGCCCCAAGATTCAGGGAAGGGGCCTCAAAGGCCTTTCCAGGCCTCTGAAATGACAGAGCCCCAATACCACCATCCCCACCACGGAGCACTGGAGGCCCATCCTCTGTACTTTGCCTGGCCAGGACTCACCAGGTCCCCATGTGCCCAAAAGGAAGGGTCTGGTCCCACTCAGAGAGTGCAGGAATCCAGTCATCTCACCTGTACCCACTCATGACACCAGCAAAGCACTCAGGCCTTTTTCCTGGCACCCCTTGGAGGGAATACTCTCCTTCTGACTAGAGCAGGTCTAAACCAACCAAGCTTTAATCTGATGGTAGGACGGGAAGGGCTCTTTCCGATTGGAGCAGCTTCCCTGCTTTCTTGGACTGGACCTAAATGCCTCCAGCTCACAGCCAGGGCCCTAGCCAAATGAGGAAACACAAAGTCCCGGGAGAAGTTTCGCCTGCTGGGGGGAGGGGGGACATGGACTGGCAGACATGGATAGGGAAAGATCCCTGCAATCTGTGTTTACAGGATAGCAGTGGGGTGACCAGGAGGGGACTCTGGCCCAAAGAAGTCAAGCCACTGCACCCACACCAGCCAGCAGCAAGTCCATGGCAGTCTTGCCTAAGGCCCCAAAGGGGTCCCAATGCCCCCTTTGATGAACACACACACACACACACACACACACACACACACACACACACACACAGAGGCTCCTTATTTTATGCCAGGGCCAGGAGGCAAAATAGAAGATGGGAAAGTGCCAATGAATTGTCCTTTCCCATGTCACCCCTCAGCCACCAGACCACCTGGGACTGAAGCTGGGGCTGACTTACTCCCCTAATGGTCAGGTGAGACCTCCCTGCCAGAATAGAGCCATGTGACTAACAGCTTCTGGCCAGGACAGCCACCCAGCTCCTCAGAGCGGGAGCAGGCACAGTCTTCCAACAGCTGCAAGGAAGGAGCTTCCACCCTGTTACAGCCAAACTCCTGGCCTTCGCCCACACGCTCGACCTGGCCCGGCTGAGGTGCTGTGTCTGCTAGCTGCACATGCTCCACATCTGCGGGAAGCCCCCATGCCCCACAACCACAGATCGCCGATCTCCAGAGTCCCTGCCACTGGAGCCAGGCAAGCAGGCTGGCTGTGTGCAGTCGGTCCTGGGGGAGGGGGCGCACACATCCCCCCCAAACCATTTTCCATCAATAGGGATTCAAAGACCACCCAAGGGTGGCAGGCAGGAGAGCGCAGGTTAGGAAAAGCAACATAAATGTCCCCGCATCCTATATTACATAAATACCCACGCCGGGTTATATAAATACCCGTGCCCTCTGTCTGGGTCTTACATAAATACACTGCACATGACCCCCGGCCCCCTCCCCGCACCGGGCTGTCGCAGAGAGGGGTGAACCTTCAGCCTGCAGGACCCCAGAACAGCTCTATGACTGCCACTCAGACGCCAGGGTCCCCAGGACCGCACAGTGTCCCCGCACTGCCTCCTCCCAAGGCCCCCTAAAAGAGAGCCGCAGGGCTTCCCCGCGCGCCAGAGCGGCTTTCCACCTAGTCCTGTGGCTGCGACTTCCAGGGAGGTGGGGTGGGGGAGGGAGAGAGAGAAACAAAGTGGGGGATAAAGACAGACAGGAAGGTTCAAGAGTTTCATCCGCTTAGGAAAATCAACTACCAAGCAGTGCAGCACACACAGACCGGGTTTATACTTCCTGACGCCTCGCCCGCTTCCCCAGAGCCAGGACCCTTGTCACTGACCATGGAAATAAAACCCGAAAGCATGGCTCAGATCCTAAAACCAAGCAGCCCCAAACACAGGCGTTCACTTGGAGCAACTTAGACACTCCGCTTCTTGCTCCCCAAATCCTTCTCCCTGGGGGAGGCTACGCCAAGGGAAGATTATTAAAAAAAAAAAAAAAAAAGCCCTGAGGGCAAAGTTGGGGGAGGTTGGCCTCACTCGAGTTTGGCAATAGGAGCTGGGGGCGTCGCTACGGTCGGGGTTCCAGTCCCACCAGCGCCTGCAGAACAAGGGTTTCTCACAGGGGAGGAACAGGGCGAATCCCAGCTGATAAATAACCCCCACCATTCCCTGCTCCACAAAGGAAAACAAAGCTAGTGGCCTGGGGAGACCGCACACTCCAGCACCCAGGGACTTCAAGACGTTCCAACAGGCAGGGACAGCCTCAGTGACCCCGGGTGCGCAGAGGGGGCTGCCGCCGAGCATCCTGAAGCCCAGGGCTGGGCCGGGAAGCCCCAACCCACGGGGCCGGCCGCCCTCAACTCCCCGGCCCCAGCCCCTTCCTCGCGCGCCCCAAATCCCAGCCGGGGGTCGCCCCGGGCTGGAGCCCAAGGGGTAGCCCAGGTGGGGGAGCACCGGTCTGGGGGAGCCCTCTGCACACAAGGGTACAAAAGAACAGTCCCCCTCCTCCGCGTCCCCGGCCGCGCCTTTGTCCTCGCCGGGCCAGGCGGGCGGCGCCCGGACTGCGCCCCCTGCACGGCGCGAACGCGCGTGTGTCGCCCTCCCCGCCTCCTCCCAGCAAAAACAAAGAGGCGGAGGGAGCCCCGTTTCCCCCTGGCTCGCGCCCCTCGGCGGGCCTGCAGCCCCCAGATACTCACCCCGCCGGGAAGGCGCCGGGGCCGGGCCGCTGCTCTGGGGGCTCCCGCGGGCGGGGGCGGCCCGCCGGGGCGGATGCCGGAGGATTCGGGGTGCCGGGCGCGCCAGCCTCTCCCGGCCCAGCCGCCCGCCGCACCGCGACCCGCTCCGCTCCGCTCGGCCCGGCCGACTCTGCTCCGGGCTCCGCCGCCACCGCCACAGCCGCCACCTCCCTCCGCCCGGCCGCCTCCCGCCCGCCCCCGCCGCCGGCCTGCGCGCGCCTGGCTCGCGCGCGCCCTCGGCTCCCATTGAGCCCCGGGCCCGCCCGCTGATGTCATCCCGGCCCGCTGCCGCCGCCCCGGAGGATTTAAAGGGCCCATGTGCTCCGGCCTTGGGGAGGAGGCTGGGGGCCCGCATCCAGGAAAAGCAGCACCCCGGGTCACGCGGGCGGCACTGTGCAGGAGCACAGGGTCGCGTGTGGGAGGTCGGGGAGCGCGCGCAGGTGCTGGCACCCTAAGACAAGCCCCCGCCGGGCGCAGGTGGAGAAAGTGGGCCGTGGGGGCGGGGGGGAGGTGGCAAGCGAAAGAGGAGGGCACGCAGAAGCCGGGTTTTTCCACCTACAAAGCCTCCTCTATCTCGGGCCAGTTCAGTGGACCTCTGAGAAGGAAGGCCTGTAGTTGGGGCTCAGGCGCCCCAGGTGCTCAGTGCTGCAGGGGGCAGTGGCGGTGATGGTGAGGGATGGAGGGGCCCTGACCAAAAAAGACCCAACGGTGGACGGTTTTACTCTGCTCTCAAAAATATGGAAGCAAAGGGCCTGTTCTTCTCTATTGCGACCACCTTGCAGCTCAGTTGGGGTGGGCACAGAGCAGAACCTCAAATCGAATTCTCACCCCTTTGGGGAAGAGCCACATTCTACCAAGGGACCAGCACAGAGTTAGGAGCCAGGGTGGTACCCCTTCAGTCCTGGCTGTGGACTGGGAAAGAAAGACCCTGCCCTTGTGACCCCCCTCAAGAATTCATGAAGGCTTCCTCCAGGTTCAAAAGACAAGGTTATTAAAATGATGATATTTACACTGTGTCACGCAAAGCTCCCAGGTTATGACGCATATGCATTGTCACACATACAGTTGTGACTGTGGACACCCAAAATGGTTGAGCAGACTGCTTCCGGAAGTGAGTTTGGGGAAGAGTCATTTCGATAATAACTGCATCTTCCCTCAAGCCTGAGGGACTTAGTCACACACTGTCCCAACTGGTAGGAGCCTTTCAGGCCGGTTTGGTCACAGGCTGGGAGTCTGTGGCCCAGAGAAGCCACAGGGTTGCATGGGACCAGGAGACACCTGTGGCAGGCAAATGGAGACCCAGCCTAGGTGTCATCTTGCCAGGGCAGGGTGTCACCAACTAGAGGGGGACTTGGCTCTGCCTGTTGTGATTTTTCTTGTTTTTATTTTGTCAGTCTATTCCCAATGGGTAAATTTCATCTTCCAGGTGAGATTCCTGACATCTCTCAAAGCCCTGGGAGATGTGGTAACTGTCCACAGGCAGAGTTCTGTGGCCTTCTAAAGTGCAGGCAGCTGGGCGTGGTGGCGCATGCCTGTAATCCCAGCACTTGGGAGGCTGAGGCAGGAGGATTGTTGTGAGTTGGAGACCAGCCTGAGCTACAAAATGAGCTTAAGGCCAGCCTGAACTGCATGCATAGTGAGACCCTGTCTCAAAAAGACAATAATAATAATAATAAATAATAATAATAAATAAATAAATAAATAAATAAAAATAAAGTGCAGGCAGTGGGGACCTGGCACCGCTGAACAGAGCTGAATGCAGCCCTCTGCTCTCTGGTCACAGCACCCCAATTGTCCAAGCTTGGCCCTGCTTTGTAATCATAGTTTCTCCTCTTCTTCACCTACCAGATACCCCTCTCCCCTGGTCTTGTCTCCAAGGACAACACATAGAAGGTGCATTCTTTCTGAAGTCACCAAGGGAACTCCAAGTGCCCCCAGCTCTTGCCAAAGGGCACATACCAACTCTTGATCCTGACGCTGGGGCTGGAATAAGGCTGCTGCCCCTCTTAAACCAGTCTACCTCCAGCTTTGGGGACAAATGCCCCCCTTTCTTTCTCCTCATGCCCCACTTGCTTCTTTAGATAGTCTTGCTAAGTAAACTACTCAGGTTGACCAAGCACTTTTGATCTGCCAGCCTCAGCCTCCCAAATGAAGGATTCAAAAGTTTTAAGAGCCTCTGCTTATGCCGAGTGTGGTGGTGCACACCTATAATCCCAGGACTTGGGAAACTGAGGTAGCAGGATCAGTGTGAGTTCCAGGCCAATCTGGGCCAGCTGGAATTACATAGTGCCTGGCTCTAAATATAAAAACAAGGGGCTGGGGAGATAGCTCAGCAGAATAAGCACTTGCCTGGCAAGTACAAGGTCCTAAGTTCAATCCCCACTACCACAAAAAAAATAAAAATAAAAAAAAAAAAAAAAAAAAAAAAAAAAAAAAAAAAAAAAAAAAAAAAAAAAAAAAAAAAAAAAAAAATATATATATATATATATATATATATATATATATATATATATAAAATAAGGAGAGACAGAGAGGGAGAGAGATAGTGACAGATCATCTGGTTCCCCCACAGCTCGTGGACCTCCCCAGTCTGTCCTCATTGCCCCCACCATTCTCTCCTTGGCGAGGGTACTCCCCCAACCCATCTCACAAGCTACACTGTGGGGCCCAGTCCTCTCCCTTCCAATTCCCCATAAGTCTGAGCTTTGTGCTTTCTAAAGGTTTTGCAGTCCACCTCTGAGAAGCGGATGTGATGCAAAGCCAATGAAGGAGATGAGCACATGCCAAAGCACAAGAAATCCCACAGCAGCCAGGCCCTCTCTCCCAGAATCAGAAGCCACTCCCAATTTGGAAGCCCCAGCGTGCTGCCCAAAGTGACAACTCTCTAGCCAGCTTCCTACCTGCCGGAAGCAGCTGGCCTTTTGCTGGCTTGACTGAGCTAGACTCCTGTCCTTTTTTACTTTGAGATGGGGTCTCGCTAAGTTGCCCGGGAGCCTCCTTCTTGCACCCACCATGCAGCCTTGGCATGAGCAAGCTCCACTCTTCCTGACAGCCACACAGCCCATCTTCTCCTCTTCTCTAGGTGAGACGTGAAAGTCACCTTCAGGCTGGGCAGAGTGGCACACACCAGTAATCTCAGCACTCAAGAGGTGGAGGCAGGGGGATCGCTCTGAGTTTGAGGCCAGCTTAGGCTACAAAGTAAATTCAAGTCTAGCCTGAACTGCATAATGAGATCCTATCTCAAAAAAGACCATAAAAGGAAAATAAACAACAACAACAACAAAAACAAATCAGGGCTGAGGAGATGGCTCAGTAGAGTAAGTGCTTCCCTGGCAAGCGCAAGGGCCTGAGTTCAATCCCTGGTTCTGCAAAAAAAAAAAAAGCCACCAAATCATCTTCACAGGGAGGTGTGGCCTATTGTCCCCCCACCCATCAAGCACTACCTGGCATACTGCACACAGTGCTCGTTTTATTTTGTTTATTTTTGGTCTGCATCCCTCTGCCAGGGAGCTAAACTGCGTGAATGTAAGCAGTGAATGCTATTTGGGGCATCACTGTATAGCCAATACCTAGAATGTTTGGCACCTCTTAGGCATCTAAACAAATAGAGAATAAATGAACTGCGAAGCACCACCCTCCTGCCTCCCTGACCCACTGTGGAGCGCCGTCTCCTGGGGCCATCTCCTGCCTCTGCCTCCCACAGCAATGGGATTACAAGCATGTGCCACCAAGATTTCCTCCACTGTGCTCTCCTGCCATATTTCTGCCTTGGACCGAAACCTGAGCTAAATTAAATCCTTTCTCCCTTAACTTTTTTTTTTTTTAATTCATTTATTTATTACAGTGTCTCGCTACACATCACAGATTCTTTTTTTGCGGGGGTGGGAGGGGAGGTCAGCTCAGCCCGCCTTGGGAGGAGGGGCTGGCATGGCATGTGGTGCTGGGGCCCGAACTGCAGTCCCTGAGAGGTGCTCTAGACTGCTGAGCTATCTTGCCAGCCCTCTCCCTTAACTTTTATTCGCAGCTCTTTGGTCACAGCACTAACTAGCCTTGCCCACCTTGGTCCAGCTTCCAGATTTGAGTCCTGCAGCTTTTCCTTTCTTGGGTCCTGGTCCCCCAGTCCCATCAGCCCACAGAAGCTGCACTACTGTGGGCCCCTTGGCTCTCTGTCCCTGGAGGTCCTCTAAAGTCCCACCCACGTTGGTGCTTCTAGTCTGTACCTGGCCTGGTCTTTGCCTTTTTTATGTGGCTACTTGGTGACCTCAGGCATGGCATGCAGGGTCAGTTCATCACTGCCAGTGGCCCCTTCTTCCCCGGCCAGCCAAAGGCAGGCAGGGCAGCAAGAGGCCTTGGTTTTTATTTTGTGACAGGGTATTTGCTGAGTTGCTCATGCTAGGTTCAAACTTGCCATCATCCTGCCTCAGACTCCCAGGCTGCTGAAAATGCAGGCAAGTGCTACCGCACCTGGCTCCAGAAGTCTGGATTTCAGCACAGCAGTCACTGGATTTCAGGGTAAACTTGGGGAACTCCTGGCCCCAGTGTCTTTTTTTTTTTTTTTTTTTTTTTGGTCTTTTTGAGACAGGGTCTCACTATGCAGTTCAGGCTGGCCTTAAGCTCACTTTGTAGCTCAGGCTGGTCTCGAACTCACAACAATCCTCCTGCCTCAGCCTCCTGAGTGCTGAGATTACAGGCTTGTGCCACCACGCCTGGCTTCCCAGTGTCTTTCAATCTCTCCCTTTGTACACCAGGGGCTGCGCCACACTAGGAACAAACTTTAGACTCCAGATCCTGGGCACCATGTGGAGAAAAACTCTGGGGTCACATGGTCTGGGCTCAGTAGGAAAGGGATCCCCCAGCACCATTCCCACACTCAAAACATGAGCATTTCTTGGCTGCTAAAAATACACCCATGGATAAAATCCACACTCATTCTGAGCCAGCTGTGACTTGGCCCCTACCTCCCCCCAGACTTAGTTCACACCTCACTTAATGTTCTCTTTTATGACTTCAGACCCCAGGACCTTTGCATGTACTGCACCCTTCCCAGGAGTATCTGTGTCTACTGCCAGTGGCTGCTTCCTGCTCTTGGCCCAGGTCACAACCCAAAACTTTCCTCCTTGGGGCTGGAGAGATGGCTCAGTGGAATAAGCGCTTTCCTGGCAAGGGCCTGAGTTCAATCCCTGGTTCCACCAGAAAAAAAAAAAAAATTCACTTCCTCTCAGAGATCTTTCTTGATCAAACAGTAGTCAGTGGGCTTCCTTCTTCCTCCTTGCTTTATGTCCCTTAAGACTCACTGAAAATACCAACTTATTTTTGACTTTTTGTTTGTTTGCTTGGTTTTTGAAAAGGATCTTGCTAGGTAGCCCAGGCTGGGTTGAACTCACTACGTAGCTCAGGCTGGCCTCAAACTTGCAGCCTCTTAAATGCTGGGACTGCAGGTGTGCGCCACCTGGCCTAGCTGCATATTCACTTATTTTAACAACTTTGAGACACACACACACACACACACACACACACACACACACACACACACACACGGGGGTGGGGGGGGAGAGACAGACAGAGACAGAGAGACCCTCCTAAAGGTGCCTCGAAAATATCCACGCAATGAGCAAGGCCGTATGTGTCAGGAGTAGAGTTGGGGCTGACACCTGCCATCCCTGGGCCACACTATGCCCGACAGCCTTTCCTTGGGGACAGGCCCTATCCCATAGCTCCTCCACACCCCTCCACCCCTTCTCCTAGAGACTTCTCTGTCCTCCCCTTTGTATGAGGCTGCCGGCAGGCAGGCCCTTTCTTAGCAGTCTCAGGCTGCTGGCCTCCTTACTGGAATCCAGTCCCAGAGGAGCCAGGAACACCTGTCCCACGTCCCTTGTGTCCCACAGGGAGCTATAAACATCCCCTGGGCATCCCCCAAGGCCTCTTGGCCTGCCCCAGCTCAGCGCCCCCTCCCCTCTGGCTTCTTTGACCCTCTCTGTGCTTCAGCCAACTCCTGCCCCTGCCGCCCCCTGCAAATCCAGAACACATAGCCACTTATCAGAGGGGGCCAGACCCCTGCTGCTGGCCAAGCTAACAATCCTGTCCCACACCAGCACTCAGTTACCGCCACTCATCACATCCTGGCTACATCACACAGCTGCCCACAATGTGTTTCCATGCCAACCCCTCTTGGGGCCAAGAGGTCAACCCTTACCCTGCTTGCCTGGAGCTGACAATATGACTACAGCTGGTATGGTAGTTCACGTGTGTGGCCCCAGCCCTCAAGAGGCTGAGGCAGGACAATCACCTCAGATGCCAGGCCAGCCTGGTCTACAAAGAGAGTTCAAACCCAGCCTGACCTACATAGCCATATCCTGCCTCAAAAACAAAACAAAAAGTGTGATGCAAAAGCTGACCCAAGGAGAAAGATGAACAGTACCCTCTGTTTGTCAGCTAAAGGATGTGAACCACAGTGGATTCCTTCCTTATCCTGTTTCCCTCCCTGAGTGTAGGGATGGAATCCAAGGCCTCAAGCATGCTAGGCACCCCAGGACTTTAGGTCTCACTAATTACCCTAAACTGCCTTCAAATAGGCCACCCTCTTGCCTCAGCCTCCTAAGTATAGGCATTACAGGTATGTGTGACTGTGCCTGACTCTGTTCTCCTAACCTGTACATAGAAGGCTGCACAAATACAGCTTTGTGACAGGCCCTGAGGCCCTTCACAGCTAGACCTTCTCCTGAGCCGTTTAAGAGACATGGTAGGGGAGGAGGCAGGGAGGCTGGGGCTGAGGCCAGAGGAAGGTGGAGGCATGCAAGGTCCCCATCCTAGGCAGCTGACAGCTTAGCACCCCATACGCAAGGATCTGATGGAGTGGGGCGGGGCTAGCACTTACTCAGGCACCACAGTGGCCCTGCCCACTGAGCCTCCCCTGACTTCATGGCGGCCCTGGGCTACACATCATCCCAGCCTGTGTTACAGCCAGAAAACTGGATGGGGACATTGGGAACCTGAGCTTATGGTCTCTGGGGTTCTTCAGGACCCTAGTTACCTCTCCCAGCCAGCTCAGAGCCCACCCTGCCCTGCCTCTGTACATGTCAAACTGGACCTGCCTGTGGCATCTGTGACTGCTGAAAAGTCCCCTGACCCCGAGGAACACCTCACGCCCACTCCCATCTCAGGTATCCAGGGGGTTCTGTTGAGCCTTATGGTAGCTGTTCCCAGAGTAGACATCTTCCCCAGCAGGCTCACTCAGCAACCAGGGTGGGGTGGTGGTGGTGGTGGTGGGGAGCTGGAATCTGGGGTGGCACGTATCTGTAATCTCAACACTCAGGAGGCTAAGGCAGGAGGATCACCATAAGTTCAGAATCAGCCTGGGCTACACAGTGTGTAGGATTTTTTTTTTTTTTGGCGGAACTGGGGACTGAACTCATGCCCTTGCACTTGCCAGCCAGAGAAGCGCTTATTCCACTGAGCCATCTCCCTGGCCCCTGGGCTACACAGTGAGTTCAAGGCCAGCCTGAACTACACAGTAAGACATTGCCTCAAAAAAAAAAAAAAAAAAAAAAGTTTTTTGATTTGTATTTGTATCTAATTTTGAGTCTTACCTTCCAAATATATATATATATATATATATATATATATATATATATTTTTTTTTTTTTTTTTTTTTTTTTTTTTTTTTTTTTTTTTTTTTTTTTTTTTTTTTTTTAGTCTTCTTTTCTTTTTGGGGGAATCGGGGATTGAACTCAGGCCCTTGTACTTGCCAGGGAAGCACTTATTCCACGGAGCCATCTCCCTGGCCTTTCTCAATATTTTTTGTACGTGTGGTGTTCTTCAGTCAGTTTCCTCATTTTTTTCCCCTTCCTCTTTTTTTGTGTGTTTTAGGGAAGAGTGTACAGGGTCTCACTGCATAGACTAAATCATAGTGATCTGCCTATATACAGCCTCCCAAGAGCTGGGATTACAAGCATGCACTACCATGGCCAGTCTCAATGCTGTCTCAGCATGCCCCAGGAGCAGGGCTGGCATAGCAGGCTCAGGGATTGAACCCCTAGCTCCTGCGTGCAGGTGCTTTAATCCACTGAACTATTTTGGCCAGCCCATAAAGTTGAGAAGTATTTTTTTTTTTTTTTTTTGCAGGGGGGGTCTGGCTCAGGCTGTCTTAAGGGTGGGTCTGGTAAGGCATGTGGAGCAGGGGATCAAACTAAGGTATCCTGGGCCAGGGAGATGGCTCCGTGGAATAAGCACTTCCCTGGCAAGCACAAGGGCCTGAGTTCAATTCCCAGTTCCACCAAAAACAAAACAAACAAACAAAAAAACCTGAGGTATCCTGTGCCTGACTGTGTTTGCATAAGCAGGAGCTTAAACAACTGAGATAATTGGCGTGCCCCCTCTTTTTTTTTTTTTTTTTTTTTCTGCAGAACTGGGGATTGAACTCAGGGCGCTTGCCAGGGAAACACTTATTCCACTGAGCCATCTCCCTGGCTCAGGCCCTTGCTCTTGCCAGGCAAGCAAGCGCTTATTCTACTGAGGTAATTCCCCAGCCCCCCTCTTTTGTTTTTTGAGAGTGGGTTTCACTGCAGAGTTCAGGCTGCTCTTGAACTCATTTCAGGCCTCAAACTTGTAGTGATTCTCCTACCTCAGCCTCCTGAGTGCTGGGATCACAGGTATGAGCCACCATGCCCAGCTTAGTTTCCTCATTTTACAAAGGAGGCTGGCAACACCCCACCTCAAGTGGATTAAATGATGCACACAAAACCTGCAGCCCAGAGTCCAACACATGAATGGCATCTACAGCTGTGGTTAATGCAGGCCTGGCTGGGTATGAGGATGACAGGAGGCCTTCACCTGCTCCGAGAGCCCCACCCTGGGGACAGGTCACTGTAACTCAGTGTGCACAGGGCTGATGCCGGGATCATGGTAGCCAGGTACAATAAGAAGCCCTGATGCCCTGTGCAGGTAACAACATGGCGATGCCTCTGCAAACCCACTGAGTGTCCAGCTGGATATTATCTTGGGTGAAAGAAGCCACACAGGCAGGGGCTGAGCAAGTGAGGCCATCAGACAGTTTGGGGCTGGGTCCTGTCTCCACCTGGGTGACTCGCCAGCCTCTCTGGGCCTCATTTTCGCACTTGGTGGGGTCACAATCTATGTGTTTCCTGGCATCTCGCTAAGGGTGAGCTCGGTGGTAGAGCTGCTTCCTTGTGTGAGGCCCTGGCTCTGAACCTCAACACCATATACAAAATAAATAAACCAATACATTAAAAAAACGATACTAAAAGCAAAGGATTGCCCTAACACGGGCAGGACAGGAGCCAAGGTCCTAGTGAGTATCAGCTGGCAGACTCCTGACCAGCTCAGCGGGAGATGTTTCAGAAACTATCATTTCCTGGGCCCACGCAAGCACGGCAGGGCCACGACTCTGTCCTGGGGCTAATTGTCACTCTGAGTGACTAAAGTTATGACTATGCAATGAGCCACCCCTAATTTTATGCACCTGGCAAGGTGACTTCCCCAACTGACTGTGACTGTTTCAGCACCTAGAGATCCTCCTCTGCCCCACTCCCTGGGGAGCCCTGAAGCCTCCATTATTGTCCTGGAGGGCTAGCCTGGGGCTGTTGGAGGCCACCAGCAGGGCACCAGCTCTGATTTCCCCCAGGGCTAGAACCCTCTTAAAGAGATCTCAGGCCCAGTGCAGTGGTTTATAATCCCAGTACTCTAGGAGGCTGAAGCAGGAGGCTCACAAATTTGAGTCCAGCCAGTGCAGCATTTAGAAACTTAGTGTGACCCTGCCTCAAAATAAAAATAAAATTAAAACAATAGTTGGGAGGTAGCTGAGAGGGAAGGCCCTGGATGCGCTCCTCAGTGCTAGGGGACAAAGTGAGAGCACGAAGAAGGTGCCCTCCCAGGAAAATCCTAGTGAGGAGCCCAGAGTCAGACCCAGGGTCAGAAAGAGGCCGAGGGGGAGATATGCAGTCCTACACTACCTCAGGGTGACCACAGGTTCCTGGGTCAGCTGATGGGCCCCAAGGACCCCTCAGAGGACGGCCAGGGAGTTAACAAGCTGAGGGGCCGGGATAGGAGATGGAATGGCCTCTGGAGCAGAAGGAAGGCTGGGTGACCTGTCCACAGCCAGCCCCAAAGCAGGTTAATGCAGAACCACTGTCTCCACATCCCCCAGGAGGAAACAGAAGCCAGAGCTGAGACTTCTTTCTCGATAAGCCTCAGAGGTTCTGGTGCAACCCAGGATTCAACCTGGTTCTAAACTCATCTTCCGACGGCCCCACACCAGGGTCACACCTCGAGACTCCAGTAACATTAAGGAGTCTTGAGCCCATGACTGCTTCCCATGCAGCTCATGAACAAACTTTGTCTTCTCAGCCTTAGTGTTTCCTCATCTTTTTCCCCCATCTTTCTATTTTAATTAATTATTTATTGTATTTTAGGGAAGGGTCTACAGGGTCTACGGGGTCTCACTGTGTAGATCTGACTTGTGGTGATTCCTGTTAGCAGCCTCCCAAGAGCTGGGATTACCAGTTGACATCTCAGCGAGACCCAGGGGCAGGGCTGGCATGGCAGGCCCCAGATATCAACCCTGGCCCCTGCACCTTCTTGTGGGAACTTTCATTGGCTGAGCTATTTGGCCGGCCCTCTCATGTTTTTAGACAAGGTTTCACTACGCAGTTCAGGTTGGCTTCAAACTCGCAGCAATCCTTCTGCCTCAGCCTCCTGAGTGCTGGCATTACAAGCCTGCACCACCACACTTGGCAGTTTCCTCTTCTGTACAGAGTTGATTATTAACTGCTACCGCCCTCTCCCTCTTTTCTTCCCCACAGCCCCTCACTGTGAACCTCTTCCTGAAGCTCAGTAGGGGATCACCCCTATGAGGGGCCCAGAGATTACTGACCCTGGGGAAGTTGCCCTATCTGTCCATTTCCCAGATGTGGAAACTGAGGTAGCAAAGGGTTAGTCTGACACTTAGGGGTGAGGTCACGTCACTGTTACTCCTCAGTTCCTTCCTGCCAGGGTTCAAAAATGATGTCCAGTCTTCACATGTAAGACGTAGCCATTAAAGATGATTACACATACTCAGATGACTAGCACAACACGAGAAAATGCTTATGACCACGTTGGGGAGGAAAAGCAAAACACAAAAACTGTAAACACAGCACGACGAAATTATGTTAAATTGATTGATTATGCAGAGAAAGCAAAAAAGACGCAAAGGAAATGGACCAAACACCCACAGGGGTGTTTGCTTGTCTCTTAAAACCCTGGAGGATTTCTCTCCTACTTTTCTCCATTTACCAAATAGCCAACCAGCGTGCACTAGCTGCCCCCCCCCAACTTCCTCTCCTTGCAACCCCTCCAAAGGCTGAAGTTTTCGGGACTCGGCAACCACAACCCCGAAACGGGGCGGAGTCTGGGAGCCGCCGGGGCCCCCGCGGGCGGCAGCTCCGCCCCTCCGCCCAGACCCCTCGCCCCCCGACGGGGCCCCGAGGCTGTCCCCGGCCCCGCTGCCACCCGCGCAGCTGCCGCGGCTCACCTGGCACCGGGAGGTCGCCTCCTCGGAGAAGCAGACGCGCACACCTGTCGCTCCAGGTCAGGACGCCGCGGTAGAGCGGCGCGCCCCGGGACCCGGCCGCGGGGGCGGGGCCGTGACGTCACGGCCACCCGGGCCCGCCTCCCGGCCCGCCCCCGCCTCCCGGCCCGCCCCCGCCTCCCGGCCCGCCCCCGCCTCCCGGCCCGCCCCCGCCTCCCGGCCCGCCCCCGCCTCCCGGCCCGCCCCCGCCTCCCGGCCCGGCGCATTCGTGGTTCCCGCTCTTGCGGGGTGAGGTAGGGGGATAGCTCTCGCGATGTGCACGCCACGCGTGGGAGGGACCCCATCTGCGCTTCCGAAGCGTGAATCCTAGACAGACCTGGATTTCCTATCCCACCCTCTGATTATCCAGAACAGCCGGGTCCTCAGGCTTCAGTTCAAATTCCCTGGGGTCCGGAGTTATCTTGTGGAGGGGCATAGGGAGGGGATCTCCGATTCCAGAGCGCATCCTCCCCAGTGTACCCTCTCCCTGCGCCCTATACCGTTCTGTGTGTTCGTTTTGAGACAAGGACTCACTATGTACCCCAGGAGGATTCACGAGGATCGTCCTGCCTCAGTCTCCTGAGTGCTGGAATTACAGATATAAGGCGCTCTTCGGCCCTACCCCTTCTTTGTGTTTTCTGAGATGGTATTTGCATGTTTCTTTGTGGAAAGGCCCAGCCTGTTGAAGGCTGTAGAGATAAAAGACCTCTATCTTTGGAATGGTTCCATTTGCTGGAAAAATGGTGGCGCATGCCTATAATCCCAGCACTAGGGAGGCTGAGGCAGGAGGATTGTTGTGAAGTTCGAGACCAGCCTGAGCTACAAAGTGAGCTTAAGGCCAGCCTGAACTGCACAGTGAGACCTGTCTCAAAAAGACAAAAAAAAAAAAAAAAAAAAAAAAAAAAAAAGAAAAATGTTTTTGCCTTCGACTGGCAATTTCACTTCTGGAAACCCCTCCTAAGGAAGCCTCCTGGAGTATGGGTTCACCGAGGAGGTCTTTGTAGAGTTGTTCAACACGGAATCCCAGCTACTAGGTAGGCTGAAGCATGATAGTAAGTCTGAGACCACTCAGTAAGACCCTGTCTCAAAGTAAAATTTAAGCTGGACATGGTGGTGAACCCTTGAGGCTGAGCCAAGAGGATTGATTTTTTTTTTTTTTTTTTTTTTTTTTTTTTGTACTGGGAATCAAACTAAGGACTTTGAGGTTGCCAGGAAAGTGTCTGTGTTGCTGAGCTACTGAATTTCAGGCCAGCCTGGGCTACCTAGTGGGCTCAAGCCTAAACTATATGATAAGACCCTGTCTTAAAAACTAAAAGAAAGAAAGGAATTTTTTAAAGTGCTAGGAATGTAGTTTAGTAGTAGAGCAGTCACTTGACATGTCTGTAGCTGCAGTCTCTATCCCCAGTACCACAAAATAAATACTTAAGATGAATTTTTTTTTTTTTTTTTTTTTTTTTTCAGAACCGGGGATTGAACTCAGGTCCTTGCATTTGCCAGGGAAGCACTTATTCCACTGAGTTATCTCCCGGCCCCTACAATGAAATATTTTAAAGAGGGCTGAGAATGTAGCTCCACACTCTCTCGAGTCAATCCCCAGTATTATAGAAAGGGAAGAAAAAAAGGTGCGTCTCAGCGTCTAACAAAGGGGACTTCATTCTTAGTGCACACATACAATGCAATATTATGCAAGTGCTAGAAGTGTGTTTATAAGCAGCTTGTAATATGAGGGAATCTGTTATAATATGAAGAGAATCAAAGCAGAATGTAAATAGGATTATGGTTGTACTTAAAAACAAAACATGGAGCATACAAGGAAAGACCTGGAAAAACCGCAATGTGGCATTCTGGGTAGCAGCCCTCCCAGGCTTTCTGTGCTTGCCTCTTTCCCCTAATGGGCTATTTCATTTTTATGAAGCACCTTTATTTTATTTTATTTTTTGTATTTTTAGGGAAGGGTCTACCCAAGGTCATGCTGAGGGCCAGCCCCGTGCTCCTGCGGGGTGGCCATGCACCTTCTGGCAAGGTCAGCCAGGACCAAAGCTGCAACTGTGCCCGGCTCAGTAGGAGCAGCAGGCGCTGAGCACGTTTTGCTCATGGTGTCAGCATCATTGCTTCAGGTGGGGGTTACCAGGGATTGAATTCAGACCCTTGTGCTTGCCAGGGAAGCACTTATTCCACTGAGCTATCTCCCTGGCCCTAAATTAGACCTTATTAGTGGGAAGGAGAAGACGGAGCTGACTTAAGGAGCCGCCATGGGAGGGGCAGGCAGGGCTAGGGAACCACTATCTGGTCCACATTGGAGAGAATGCAGCGGTGTTTCTGATTGAATCCTGGCCATGTTTTTCTTCTCTGAAGTTTTCTGTATCTTTCCAGGGATACTGGGTGCAGACAGAGCCCCATCCTTTCTCACTAGCAGGGAACTGAGGTGCCTCTGGACTGTGTGAGGCTCCCAGATCTTCAGGGACAGGGACAGGTCACCTGAGTCCCAGCACCTGGCATACCTCTCGACCCCAGGAGGGGTATGGGCCAGGCTGGGAGTGACTGCAGAGGCTGCAGGACCTGGGGCCTCAGCTTCTCTGGTCCTCAGGGTGTTGGGGCCAAGGGGTCCCTTCCCTCTTTGCTGAGAGAAGGTCGAGGTCCCCCAGGCCAAGGTCACACAGGCAGTGCACAGGAAGGCAGGACCCAGGTCCAAGCGCTGGGCAGGGCAGAGGAGCCTACAGTCCCTCTGTAGGTAGTTGAGAGGCACCGCACGGGGAGGAGGAAGTGACAGGGACCCAGCCCCTGGGGACACATGGTCAGCAGGCACAGAGCACAGAGTCAGCACAGCTCTTCCGTCCAGCTCACTGGTCCAGAGCCAGCTTGGCCCCTGGGGCACTCTCCCCAAAGATTCCTTGAAACCTTGGGTGCTGAGAGGTGAGGTGACAGCAGTGACAGGGCCTGACCCGTCCCTGGCATCCAGAGGGCCAGGTGCCCGTGGGGGCACTGAGTGAGGACAATGACCTGACCAATCACCTCCTGGGCCTTGCCCCCAGGTCACACCTGGTGACTCCCTCTGACTGGCCTGTGCTGCACCTGAGGCCATGTAGCCCAGCCTCGGGCTGGCCCTACTGTGCCCTGGCACTGTCAGGACCTGAAGATTCATTTATTTTTATTGTCTGGTTTTTGAGGTGGGGTCTGGCTATGTGCTCCAGGCTGGTCTGGAACTCCCCATGGTCTGGAACTCACAGCGAGCCTCCTGCCCCAGCCTCTAGGCTTCTTTCTTTCTTTTTTTGCAGAACCAGGTATTGAACTCAGGCCCTTGCACTTGCCAGGGAAGCGCTTATTCCACTGAGCCATCTCCCCAGCCCCACTCCTTTCTTTTCAACAGTTTTTTTTTTTTCAGAACCAGATGTTGAACTCAAGCCTTGGTGCTTTCCAGGCAAGCGCTTACTCTACTGAGCCATCTCCTTGGCCCCTTTTCAATCATTTAAATGAAAATAGTTCTTAAAATTATGATAAAGTAGGGATCACTTGAAATTTACCATTGTCACCACTTGGAGGGCCAGGCACGTTGGGGATGTCCACACCCGAGTTCAGCCCTCACTGCCACTGTCTCTCGAACTCTCCCACCCCAGACTGAACCCCTGCGTCCATCAAGCATCCTGGCTCAGTGGCAGCTACTCAGGAGGCTGAGACAGGAAGATCTCAGGTTCAAGGTCAACCTGGGTAACTTAGTGAGATCCTGTCTCAAAATAAAAGCCAGAAAGGGCTGGGGGAAAAACCAAAAACCAAAACCACTCACTCCCTATCCACTCCAGCAGCCAGCTTCTGTTCTGACTCACTAGTCCACAGTGGGATCCCACATGTGGGGGCCACACAGGCAGCCTGTGGCTCCCACAGGGCCCCAGGGAGTAAGGCCCTGAGCAGCGCTGGGCCTTGCCCATTTCACCCCAGCCCAAGCCTCTGGAATGAGCAGGGCCTAGGCAGGAAATTCTTTGAATTCCTCTGAAGCCCAAGATGATGATGATAGTGATGATGGTGGTGGTGAATGAAGACACCAACGTAGGCAGGAGAAATCTCAGGCTTCCCGCCTCATGCCAGCCTCTGCCTGGGCAGCACCCTCCTCTGGCAGGACACAGCCTGGTGGGAATGAGGGGCAGTGAGTGAGGACTGAGGTGCTCAGCCTGGCACCCTGGCTACTGTCCTCAGCCCCTGCGTGCCCCTCCACGCTGGCCCTGGTGGCACTGCCTGACTCCTTCCTTCCTTCATTTTGAGGCAGGATCTTGCAACGTGTTCCAGAATGGACGTGAAGTGCTACACATGAATTCATGGCGATCCTCCTGACTCAGCCTTCCAAGCGCTGGGATGACAGGTGTGAAACACCACGCCCGACCCGTTGTGCGTTTGTGCTGTGGGTGGGAGGGCTGGGGAAACTGAGGCACAGGAACTCATGTTTCCACCATGTTCCAGGAGGGACGCAGCCCGGCAGAGGCTGAAGCTGCACGTCCTCTTCTAGTGGAGCTCCAGCTCACTAGGGGAGCACGCAGAGAGGTGTCCTGGGCCCGCCACTGGCCTACAATCCTCCTTTGCCTTGGGGGCTCCGCTCCTCCCCCCTCCCTCCATGTGACAGATAAAGAAACTGAGGCTCACGGGGGCAGAGTCCTTGGAAAAGCTGTCTGGTCTGGATTCCGCGGGGGACCTTCAGGCTCCTTCCCGCAGCGCTGGCCCTGGCCTTCGGGCGCGCTCGCCTGCTGCCCCCGTGTGGCCATCTAGGGAACTGCAAGGCGCCGCACGTGGACCCAGGGTGCAAAAACCTGAGAACCGCAGGTTGCTGTTCTTATCCAACCAGTGAAGCCTGGCTCACTTTCGGCAGGTGCTCGTGGCATGGATGGCCTGCCGTGACAGCCTGGGCCAGGGTGAGTGCTGTGGGTCGCCGGCAGGTCCCTCACTACCGTCGGCCTCATCCTCAAACAGAAACTGGCGCTCAAACTCTGCCTGTGCATGCAGAAGCTGTTTTGTTTTGAAGGCAGGGTCCAGAAAAAAAAAAAAAAAAAAAAAAAAAAAACAGTCAGTTCAGGGTGCCCTACTAGTTCAAGGGTGCTAATAGGCCATAGAAGGCACTAGTAGCCCAGGCTGGCCTCAAATTCCCAGTGATCCTCCTGCCTCTGCCTCCCTAGTGCTGAGATTAAGGGTATCCAGGGCTGGGTTTATTTTCTTGCAGAGCCAGGCTTGAACCCAGGCCTTGTATATTCCAGGCCGCTGTGCTACCACAGAGCTGCACCCCAGCCTCTGAGTTGGGAGGATCAAATTTGCTTTCAGAGTGAGGAAAACAGAGGTGCCTGGTTAGTTTATCAGTGGATGAAGGAAATGTATTTATTTAACAATGGATGGATGGATGGATGGATGGATGGATGGATGGATGGATGGATGGATGGATGGATGGATTGCAGTAGTGGTGGTAGAACCCAGAGCCTTTGCACTGAGTGCTGGGATATGCCAGCAGCCTGGTCAGTAACTGGCATTTACAAGGGAAATTCCTGCTCAGCCCCCATTCCTGGGTGAGAAGGCACCGCCAGCCCCCCTCTGCAGACAGGGAGACAGAGGGCCCTGGCTGAGCGGAGCAGTGTGGCTCTGGGAGATCGGACTCCCCTGTGCCTTAGCATAGTCCTGGCATTCAACAGGCTCCTAGTGAAGGCTAAGTGAGGGACCAAAGACAAGAAGTGACAGCTAGGGGACCCAAGGACATTATGCCAAGACTAAGATGCCGGGGTCTGCAAGATCAGAGCAGGAGTCACACGGTGGGGAGGATTGGGGGTGGGGGACGGAGCGGGCTTCCGGCAGGGCACGCGGGATCTGGAACCTCCGCCTGGGCTGGAGGCTGCGAGGAGGGCGACTTGCTTCTGACTTGCTTCCTGTCTGCCTGTTTACACTCGCATTTGGATGTGTGTGGCCCTCCTGCGCTATAATTGCATCGCGTGCCCACGTGCGTGTCCAATAAACGAACGCGGAAGTAAATAATCACCTGGGCACTCCCTAAACAGGAGCCTAGAGGATGGAAACAGCAGCTCTGGGGGTGGCAGGGACCAGGATGAGCTCCCAGGTGACTCTGTCATTCGCAGGTGGCCCTGGACCACGACCACACTTGTGGAATAAAATCACCAGCTGGGTCCTCTTCCCAGTGGCCAACCAGCCAGAATAATTTGCATTATTTTTGCATATATTTGCATGACTTTTAGTTCTCTATAAAGTCTGTGCTAGCCCTTGGCTTTTCTTTTGCAGAATCCTGAACAAAGCTCCCCCTACCCTGTCCTCAGGATCCCCACCTGTGTGGTCCCAGCAGACCCTTCTGTCCACTGCCCAACCCCAGGTGAACTCTGGTCCCTTTACCTGGTCTCCCACACCCCCGGATCCCCAAGGCCTGGGCACATGGGTCTTTCTCCCCATGCACCAGGCCTGCCTATCTTATCCTAGTGGATACCTAGGGGCTCCTCAGACCTCACCCCAGAGAGAAGCCTTAGGGCACTCACCAGGCTCCTGGGAGAGTGGCTGCTCCCTTCAGCCTGCTGCATGCTCCTGAAGTTTTTCTGTTTCCGTACATCTCAAGTCAGTGTTATTTGGGTTTTGTTTTGATTTGTTTGCTTTAATTAGGTCTTTAAAATTACCCAAGTCATACAATTTATGGAAAAACAGTCCAGCCGGATGTGGTGGTGCAACCCTATAATCCCAGCTTTCAGGAGGCTGAGACAGGAGGATTGTTGCAAGTCCGAGACCAGCCTGGGCTACAAAATTAGTTCAAGGTGAGCCTGAACTGCATAGTGAGACCCCCATCTCAAAAAAACAGTAGCAGAAAAAACAACAACTGCAATAATATGGGTGTACACACCTTAATCCCAGAGTTTGGAGGCTGAGGCAGAAGGATTGCCATGAGTTCAAAGCCAGCCTGGACTACAGAGCAAGACCCCCCTGTCTCAAAATGAACCCCAAAACAAATACATATGACTAGGCCTGGGGGTATAGCTCAGTGACAGAGCACCCTTGAGCACTATCCCCAGTATGGGCCTGTGTGCACACAGTGCATGTGCGCACGCACACACACACACACACACACACACACACACGCACAGAAACCCAATGATCCAGAAGTATCTGAAAAAATAAGAGGTTTTCTTTTTCATCCTGGTCTCCTCTCTAGGAAGAGCCACTGGGAATAGTTTCTTTCTACACCTTTTTGCATTAGACATAGATGTGATATGCAGAAATATTTTGACAAACCTTGGTACCATAAGACGTGCATGTGAAAGACCAATCAGTTGGCTTGTCTCAGTATGTAGTTCAGCATGGCCTTGAACTACATAGCCCAGCCTGCATGCTACTTGGGGTGATTTTCCTGCCTCAGCCTCCCACATGGTGGGATTACACAGGCATATGTGGAGATATGAAGTTTGAAGTAAAACAATAGGACACCCTATTGCCAATACCCTCGGAACCCATCCTTGCGCCTCCCACAACACCCCTCCCCTTTATTTTCTGTACAGATTGGTCACATTTAGAATTCCCTGAATAATAATTTGGGGTATGCAAATTGCTAAGCTATGTGTGCAACACGTCTGGCCTTCTTTTCTTTGGTGGGAGCCAATTTGTACGTCCACCAAAGTGCGTGAGAATTCCCATAGTTCCGTGGTTTCATGTCCTTACCAGATCTGGCACCTCCTCTGGGCTTCCAAAGCTGCCAAACTTGTCTGAGTAGAATCCCACCTCATTAGGGCCTAATTTGCATTGCCCTGATTACTAATGGTACTGAGAATCTGTTTTGTTGATGTCATCCATATCCTTAGAGACCTCTTCATCCTCTGGCTGTGTCAGTCACTGCGAGGTTATGATGAAGTCTCTAAAGTATGACAGCGGATTTCTTCTCCTTGTTTTGCTATATACATGTTTGTTTGCATTTATTTTATGTTTAATTTATTCCCGTGCTGTAAGTTTTTGTTTCTTCAGTTTCTTCTGGGATATCTTTTTCTTCTGTGCAGCTTCCTCCTCTGGTTTGGGAACAGTTTGTTCCTTTTCAGTAAGGATCACCTCAATATGGCAGGGGGAGCTCATGTCTGGGTTAATCCGGCCATGGGCTCTGTAAGCGCCATGGCGCATCTTGGGCGCTTTGTTCACCTGGATATGTTCAATAACCAGAGAGTCTACACCTAAACCCTCAAGCTCAGCATTACTCTCTGCATTTTTAAGCACGTGTAGCAAAAATTCAGCACTCTCTTTGGGCCACTGACCCTGTGTCTGGCCCCACTGTTTGGCCTGGGCACACTTACCAACTCCACCACTGTGACGCCGGAATGGTACACATCGCTTCTTTAATGTGACATCCTTTGGATACGTGGTGGTCTTTCGGATATGCATACCCTTGATGGCCTGGGCAATTTCACACATGTTATTTTGTGGGGTTTTCCGGGTCGAGAGAGTAGCGAACCATTTTCACAGGTCACCTAAGACCACTCACAGGAAGAGCTGCTTTATATATTTTGAGGTAATTTTATTAGGTGTATATGAGTTTGGAATTGTTACGCCTTCTGGGAACTCCATACACTCTTTGTTGCTAACAACGCCTTTTGCCTTGTAGCGTCATTTGATTGACATTCATGTCATGACAAAGCTTTTGATTCTGATGTATTTTCCAGACAGAGAAGGGCAGTTGATCGCCTCCCCCACACTGTGTATGAGTCAGATCATTCCAGATCATTCCAGATTATCATTTGGCTTTAGTGAGAGGTGACTCAGTTTCTCATTTCACAAATATTTATCTTAGGGGTGTGGAGAGAGGGAAGGCAAGAGGGGAAGAGATGGGTCAAAATATATTATATACATGTACAAGAAGTCCAAAAGAAAACTGGTGAAAAATACATGTGACATAAGAGTGTATATTTTTTTCTTTTATCTTTTTTTATTTTTTAGGGGTTTGGTCTTGTTCTGTATTTCATCCTTGCCTTGAACTTTCATTCATTTTTTTTTCAGTACTGGGGACAAAACTTGGCACCTTATACTTGCCAGGCAGGTGCTTATGCCACTGAGCTATCTCCCTAGCCCTAAGAGATATGTTTTGAAAAGGTATTTTTATTATGGAATCTTTTAAGCATATACAAAAGTACAGAACAGTATACAATAAACCAGGTGAGGTGATGCACATCTGTAATTCCAGCACAGGAGAGGCTGAAGCAGGAAGATCACCATGAGTTTGAGGCCAGCCTGGGCTAATAGTGAGACTCTGTCAAAAGAAAGAAAAGAAAAAGAATCCCTAGACGTCTGTCAGACAGCCTTTTTTTTTGGGGGGGGGGAGCAGGGCCTTGCTGTGTAGTGTATGGAAACTCAGCAATTTTTCCACCTCAGTCTCCTGAGTGCTGGGATTATGCCTGGTCAGAAGCGAGTTCCTACCCAGCACTCGGGAGGCTGAGGCAAGAGGGTTGTTTTGAGTTCAAGACCAGCCTGAGCTATAAGGTAGGCTTAAGGCCAGCCTGAACTGCATAGTGAGACCTTGTCTCAAAAAAGACAAAAAAAAAAAAAAAAAAAAAAAAAAAAAAAAAAAAAAGAAGAGAGCTCTTAACCCCAGATTGTAGCCACATCCCCACCAGGATGTGGGTGGCCCAGGGGGATCCAGGACCAACTCGTTATCATCTAGTCCAGCAATGTTCTACACGAACACGTGAGCTGCAGAAATGGTCCAGACACATTTGTAGGATGCCATCAAAAAGATAACAAGGGGCTGCGTCCCAAAGGAAACACGGGGACAAGGGCACAGGCAGCAGCCAGTCCCAGCTCCCAACCCCACCTCCAGCTCTGCTCCGACACCCTTCTGTCTCTTCTTCACTTCTTGGCCTCGAAAGCTCACGGGCCCAGCAAGATGTGGCACACCTACACTCTCAGTGCCCTGGAAGGCTGAGGCAGGAGGATGGCAAGTTCAAGCCTAGCCTAGGCGACTTATCAATTTAACAAGACTCTGCCCCAACATTTAAAAAGGATGAGGATTTAGCTCAGTAGCTGGGTTCACACCTCAGTATCTGGTGGGGGAGGGCTTTCACCCTCAAAGCCTCCATCTATATGCCTGTACAGTGGGCAGTCGGCAGCCCCCAGGGTCGCCACTGGGTGGCACTGTGGTGCAGCCTCAGGACCACAGTGACCCTGGGACCACAGGGAAACTTTAGAACCGCTCCTCTGGGGTGGGCCTCTCTGAGGAGGGGCCAGTGAAGTTCTGATCACTATACCAGAAGGGGACGCCCCACCTAACATGCCCCACAGCCGCCCCCATAGGAGGGGTGAGGACACTGGCCCCTGTTCTTCCCTGGACAGCGGGGACCCTGTCTCCTGGGGACAGAAGCCCAGCACTCAGATGATGGCTACACGGGCCTTGCCAGCTGTCCTATCCCCAGCCAGGGAGCAGGGCCCCTCCCAAGAGATGCGGTTTGCAGGTGAGGATGAGAGGCGACTCCCGGCGATCCCCATGTGTCTCCTGCTTAGGATCAGCCCCCAGGTGAACGGTCAGATCCCAGATAGTCACAGTCCAGCTCAGGGTCCGCACAGGGTCCGCTCTGGCTCTGACCAGACCTGGGCCAGGGTCATATGGCACGGACTTTTCCTGCCTTGCCTAGAGTCTCAGTTTCTCTGCCCCACACCCCCAGTTCTCTCCTGGGTTGGGGGACCCCCCCCAGGCCCCTGAGTGCCCTGTAAAAGCAGGTATTTCTTCTCCACACCACAGCCCCAAGGGTGGGTGGCTCAGGCGGCTCAGTGGGCTGGGGCTGCTGGGGACCCTGGCGGCTCTGCAGGCTGCGCATGCTGCCTCTTTTGTCACCGTGACCTTACCTGGGCAATCACCTTCCAGGGGAAAGGCTATTCTGGTTCTGGAAGATTCAGTTTGAGGTCATGTGGTCCTGTCACTTTTGGGCTTCTGTGAACCTGGAACATCACAGCAGCTGGACAGACAGGAAGTGGGGTCCCATTTCCTGTCAAGGCCCCAGGGACCTTCCTGTAGGTCCCCAGCTCCTAACCACTCTGCCATCTTCCACCAATACCACAGGCAGAGCCTGGGCCTTTCACCCATGAGTCTTTGGGGCAGGGACAGTCTGGATGTCAACTCCCATCAGAGAACACAGAAGTTCAAGACCAGCCTGGACAACTTAGCAAAGACCCAAACCAAAACCGAGAGGCCTGGGCTTTGTAGCTGGAGGCTTTGTAGCTGCTTCCCACTGCAGCAGGTGAGGGGTGGAGATCTAACCTCCACAGAGTCTGAGCAGGTTGTGCAGTGGGGCGAGGCCCAGGGAAACCTCACAGAGAGGTTGGAGCTGCCACAAGTGTTCTCTACATGGGCACCAGCCACACCTCTGCCTCCAGGAAAAGGGGAACAGGGTCAGGCCATGGAGCTGGTGGGCTGAACAGGCCACAGGCCTGCTGCCTTCCACATATAAGGAGTAGGAGAGGAGCTGTTCCTGGCTTCTTCGTCCCCTCTGCCTGGGGACTTTTGTCTCCAAAGTTGGTTTCAGTGGCTTCCAGCTCCAGCCCTAGCCAGGCCTCAGCAGGAGCCCCAATTCCCACAGCGCTCTGGAGTGGGCAGTGCCGCAGCCTCCACTCTTTTCCCCGGGAGAGTCCTGCCCTGGCTTCCAGCTGTGCTCGGTACCTTCACACCCTGCTCCACGGCTTTCTTCTCTGTGCCCATCTTCCTCTCCTCTGTCAGTGTCTCTGTCTCTGTCCCCTCCTCCAGGTGTTGTGCAGAGGGAGGGGGAGGGAGGACAGGCCTGAGTCAGGGCATGGAGGTGGGGGAGGGGGAGGAGCTGACCTTGGGACTCATAGTGCCTTGGGAGAAGGTGCCTTGGTAGTGACACCAGGGGCCAGGGTCCTGGCTCTGGATGGGGCTCTGTGAGGTACCCTTGGCCTTCCTCCCAAGGAGAGACCTGCTGACTGCCTTCCTCCATCCCTCCCTCAGGGGCCTAGCCTACCTGTCCTGTTGCCATGGCACCCACATCCAAAGTGGACAGCCATGGTGACGATAGGGCTGGAGGCTGCTGCCCTAGCAATTTACCTCCCCAGGGCAGAGTCCCTTGTGGAGACCTTCAGGGTTCACTTCCAGACAGAGTGCAGATCTAAGGGTATTGGGCTCATGCCCAATGACCCCCAGGACCCAAGCCAGGGAGACAGGCAGTAAATGGACAGAGGGTAGCCCAGGATTGCAGGTGCTTGGGGGCAGGGGCCGGGAGAGACCCAGCAGATTTTGCCAAGTGCCTTTTTGTCCTACCCTATCCCCAAGACCTCCTAGCATCTTCTGAGAGACAGGAGGAACACAGTCCCAGGCCGGCCCTCTAGGCTGCCCCAACTGCCTCTAGCTTGCCATCCTCCTGCCTCAGCCCCAGAGGTGTGGGGTGCCTAGGTACGCACCCCCACAGCCTGCTGTCTTGAACTTCTTCATTTTCTCCTTGAATTTGTGCTCTGTAAGTGAATGTCAGCGATATAATGCATGTGCCCCAGTGGAGGAGGAAATTGTAAAAAAGGGAAACGTTTTATATTTTAGTGACTTTGATGGTTTTAGCATCTTCTTGATGTTTTGGAGAAGAGACCCACATTCTCATCCAGCTGGGCTCTCCTTGAAGTACACAGCTGGCCCTGGGCCAGTAGGATGAGGACCCTGGATGGCAGCCTGGAGAGGGCAGCCTGAAGGTCCTGGTCCCCTCTCTTCCCTTCCTGCTCCCCAGCTGCCCACCAGTCTGGGCGGGGTTGGCAAGGAGGAGCAGAGGGGCACCTTTAGATCCTACGAGGCCAGTGTGCCCATGTGCACCACAGGAGCCAGGGTCTGAGCTCCTGCCGCCCCCAGAGGCAGCCATCGGGCCACCAGGAGCCATGCTGAGCACTGAGCATGGAGCAGAGTGGGGTGGCAGGTGGGAGGCGGTGACAGGTGGGAGAGGGAGGTGAGTCAGCAGGGCGGAGCTGAAGCCTCCAGGGAGCAGCGAGTCTGCAGGAGCTGAGGCCTCCAGCACCTGGAGCCTGCTGCAGCCTGTGTCTCTGCCTCTGTCTCTGTCTCTGTCTGCCTCTCTATCTCTGTGTCTCTGTTTCTGTCTGTCTGTGTCTGTCTCTCTCTCTTGTGTCTCTGTCTCTGTGTCTCTGTCTCTCCCTCTCAATCCGTCACCTGCACCTCCACCCCAGACCACACTGTCTCTCCCCTTTGTCACTCCAGCCAGAAAGTCCTGGCTTTCCGGTTACCTTGTCTCTGACCAGACAGACAAGCTACCTTCGAGGAGCAATTGCCTGAAGTGTTGGAGCAAGTGGCAAGCTGGCGGCAGAAGATGTTTGGGAGGGACCCTAGGCTGTCCCTGGGTGCTCCTTCTAGCATGGCTCCCTGTGTGTCCCTGTCCACCCTGCAGCCTGGCCTCTCCCCAGGGGACAGCTGTACATCCCATAAGATGAGTCCCAGCTCCAGGTGAGGCCCTTAAGTACTCGTGGTCACTTCCTGTTGTACAAAGCATTGGGGAATGAGGTGGGCAGGAGAGGAGGAGATGAGGATCCCAGGGCTGGAAGAAAACTGAAAGATGTGGAGGATGTCTCCCTGGGTCCAAGGAAGCCTCTCCCAGTGCCCAGAGGCCTTGGGCTGCCTTGTTAAACTGTTAAAGCACGTGGATGCCCTGTGGTTTTTTCCGGGGCTGGTGGAAGGTGTCCCTTCCCAGGGCTGCCCGCTCACAGCCCTTTAACAGTGGGTGAGCCTAGTGGTCCCTGTGAACCCTGAGGTAGCTGGCACCTTGGTACCGAGAACCCACAAGACCAGGGCAGGACACCTCTGCTTTCCTGCAATCTAAGTACTGTGTACGTAGCTGGTGGTGGAACAGAGCGAGAGCTGAGGGCAGCTGCAGACTCTCAGGGGGCCTGAACGAGGTCACCTAGCCTGGCCAACCTTCCTTCTGCACATGTGACTTGCCTTCTCTCCCAAGAGGCGGAATCTCACAGCCCTGGGCACTTCAGTTGGCTGGGTGACCTGGATGGCCAACGCCGAGCCCTGGAAGTGACATTCCACAAGGTCAAGCCTAGGCTCGGGGAGATATGGCGGCTTCTGCTCCCACTCCTAGGTGGCTGCCCTCAGATGCTGTTAAAGGATCTGATGCCAATCCACGTGGGAGGGGAGGCCCCCAGGGGAGAAGGCATAGCCCGGCGATGCGTAGGTCGCCTTGGCGCTTCCTCTGCTGGCCTGGCACTGGGTGCAGCTGTGGGAGCACACGCAGGGAGGCTGGGTGGGGAGCCCACCAGCGGGAGCTCGGGGAGGGTGAACTTTGGGGACCTGAGTTATCAGGGAGCTGAGTGCTCTGGGGGGCCCCACAGGGAGGCAAAGACAAGGCCTGGTCTGCCCAAGCTTCCTGCTGCCTTCCGGAACCCTTCCTGCCACCGCGGCCTGCAGATGGCCTGATCACATGCGTGTGTGCGTGCATGTGTGTGTACATGGGCGTGAATGTGCTGGTCAGGGAGCCCGTCCCACTTCACAGAGCTTGGACTCAGGCCCAGGCTTTCTGATGCCCACTCAGGACCCCTCCAGCAACCCTGGGAGGACAGTGGTGGGCAACATGACCCCTGTAGGGCCAGAGTCTGGGTGGTCACACACACACACACACACACACACACACACACACGCAGAAATGTGTGCATGCGTGCTCTCTCTCTTTCTCTCCTACTATCCTCCCTTTCAGCCAGCTCAGGCCATTGGACCATATACTTTATTAAAAATAGATAATTACAAACTCCATTTTCAGCCTGAGCTGGGCCAGGAGGACCCAGAGGACCACAGGGAGGGAGAGAGGCAGGTCCTCAGCCTGCCTCTCAGGGTTCCACCTCTGTACCCAAACCCGACACCATCCAGGGGCCACACTTTGGCTTTGAAGGGGTTCTGGGGACAGCCAGCTGGGCAGGGAAGGGTCTGAGCATGATGGTGGGGGGAGAAGAGAGACAACAGCCCCCTTTGTCCTGTAGGTAAAAATGGTGGAGGTGGATCTGGCGTCTCTAGCTCGTCTCTAGCTCACTCCGTTTGTAGGTATTTACAAAAGAAAGTCATGAGAGCACAAGGCTGTAGTCATGCAAGAGAAACGCGCCCCTCCCCCCTCCCAGCCCCACTCCCTGCCCTCCCACAACCCCGAGATGCCCACTCCCCAGCAGTCCAGCCGCCTTCCCCAAGTTTGAAGGGCACAGGGGCAGGGCACGTCCTTTCAGGGTCAGTAGGGAAAGGGTGGAAGGTCCAGGTCCACAGCCGCTGGTGGGTAGGGGCTGGGAGCTTGGGCCAAGTCCCCCTGGGCTCTCCCCAGGCCTGGGCTCTGAGTCTTGGATGTCCCCCACCTTCCTTCAGGGGGTCCACAGAGCTAGGTCAGCTCTGTCATGAGTGTGGGAGAGGCATCCTGGCTTTCCACCCACCCGCAGGGGTTCGGACAGCAGGAGGTGAGGCAGGTGGGGCCTGGAGGTCAGATGGCAGACTCCCTGCGGTAGGAGACGTTGTCCAGCGGAAGGGTGGCCTGCATGCGCTCCAGATCCAGGTGACTGCCAAACTCCAGCATCCGGATGATGCCCGCCTCCTCCTTGGAGCCTGCCTCCAGGCCCAGGCCAGCAGCCACAGCGGCTGCTGCAGCCGCCTCCTCCTCCATCTCCTCCTCCTCCTGGCTCATGAGGGCCAGCTCGTTCTCGTAGCAAAAGGCACTGGGCGGAGGTGGCGGGGCAGGCAGCACGGTGATCTTGCTCTCCTGCAGCTCCCGGGCCGAGCAGCAGGGCGTGCCGGCCACTTCGTAGGTCTTGTGGAAGCGCGAGTAGTCCACCTTGTAGTGGCTCTTCTCCTCGAAGACCACAGGCTCGAAGCGGTGGCCCCACAGGATCTCGCTGGCCAGGTAGGAGCTGCGTGCCTGGGTGGTCATGGCCGTGGCCTCCACCATGCCCTCCAGGATGACCACAATCTCGAAGTCCTCCGACTCCAGCTCCTCCTTGCCCATACCATAGAGCGGGCTGTCCTCGTCGATTTCGTGGACAATGATGATGGGAGACACCAGGAAGATGCGGTCCAGGCCGATGTCGTAGCCCACGTTGAGGTCCCGCTGGTCCAGCGGGAGGTACTCGCCCTCCTGGGTCATGTAAGGCTTGATGAGCTGTGCACGCACGTGGGCCTCCACGATGTGGCTCTTGCGCAGGTTGCCCACGCGCCACATGAGGCAGAGCTTGCCGTCACGCACCGAGATGACCGCGTGGTGGCTGAACAGCAGCGTCTGTGCGCGCTTCTTGGGCCGTGCCATCTTGGCCATGATGGTGCCGATCATGAAGGAGTCGATGACGCAGCCCACGATGGACTGCACCACCACGGCGATGACGGCCAGCGGGCACTCCTCGGTCACGCAGCGGAAGCCGTAGCCGATGGTCGTCTGCGTCTCTACGGAGAAGAGGAAGGCGCCCAGGAAGCCGTTCACGTGCATGATGCAGGGCTTGGGGGCTGCCGGGGTCGCCCCACCATTGCCCGCCGCACCCCCAGTGGTCGGCACCGGCGCGCTGACCTCCAGGTCACCGTGGAAGAATGCAATGCACCAGAAGAGAAGGCCGAAGAAGAGCCAGGAGACGAGGAAGGCCGCGGAGAAGATCATGAGCATGTAGCGCCAGCGCGTGTCCACGCACGTGGTGAAGATGTCCGCCATGTAGCGCTGGGACTTGTTGCTCAGGTTGGCGAAGTACACGTTGCACTGGCCGTTTTTCTTCACAAAGCGGTTGCGGCGTTTCCGCCGGGGCACGTGGGCCTGCCCGTTGCGGCTGTGCCCGTGCATGTCCTGAGGCCGGCGTGGTCACCTGGGAAGACACAGGGCCTGTGGAGGAGAAGCCAGACAGGTGAGGTACTGGGCAGGGAGGGCCACAGGGGGGACCAGAAAGCGAAACTGGAAGCCAAGACCCTGGCTGGCCTGGCAGGGCATGACAGGCAGTGTGGCCCTGTATACCTGGTTGTCCCAGCCCTGAGACTGGCCTCCCCCTGACCAGGATCCCCTGAGAGCTGCTTTTCCAACTACCGCATGCCTGCTGTTCTGGAAGCCCCCTGACTCCCAGCCTGACGCAGCCCTCCACCAGCCCTGAGGTGTGTCACCTCGCTTGGCTCAGCCTCTGCACTCTGGGGTGTCTCAGAGGCTGGACATCCTCTTGTGCTGTCCCATGCAGAAGCCACTGGGTCAGGGAGATAGCTCAGTGGATTAAGTGCCTGCCTGGAAAGCACACGGTCCCAAGTTCAACCCCTGGTATGGCAAA